>OZ010792.1:327715931-327935157 GCA_963932465.1 Maratus speciosus | reverse complement strand
TTGATCATAGCATCTGGTCGGATATATGAAATCAGTCCAACTTAATAAATCGTCAGGTAACAGTGTAGGTACCAATAAAAGATCTGTACCACCTTTAGATATGTTTATACATTCTTGCTGCAGCTGGCTGGCTACTTTTACTTTTTCCTTATCCTCTTTCGACTATCTCGAAAATGTATAAATTGCCTCGCTTTCAAAACATGTTGAAAGAAAAGTAACTGATTTTTTATATTTCCACTTTAAAATGGAAATTTAATCATTTCTAAAAACCTCATCCCACTCTTCTTTTTTCTGTTCCTTATCAGTTCTCAAGTTTTGTGTAGCAGAAACAATTCTATTTGACGCAATAGTTCCTGAAAAAAAAATATTTTGCAAAAGGTATTCTGCACATTTCAAGCTAGTAAAAAATATGTTTGTGTAGATTATATAGTTAAAATATTGGGGCAAACTTTAACACAATAATTTAATAATACCGCCACCTAAACGAAAATCTAGCATACCATCTCAGGAAATACTGCCATTGCTAACATGTTAGCAATGGCAAATACATATGCATATATATATATATATATATATATATATATACAGAAATCTAGTACCAATCCATTTCAAACAGACAGGACAGATATTATAAACCTAGAGGATTTGGTTTCGAAGGTAGATATTGTGGGAAATCACACTTCCCAGAAAGTAAATCATTTTTAGATCAAAGGAATATGTTTAGGTCGAGGTAAGCTTAAACATTTTTCTCTTGTAATATCTAAAAAGTGTGGCAGAATTATCAACAAAATACAGATAATTTATTAGTTTAAAGAATCTATTTTTTTGTCATTATAACAACAAATTGCTCGATTGACATGCTTTGCGGTCAGTATAATTTGGCTTGGGAGAGTTTCGACCCATGAGAATATGCCGGCCTGTAAGTTGCATCATATCATAAACTATAGTATTCACTGACCTGTGCTCCCGATTTTGCACTGAATGTAAATTTGTTTGTGCAGCTAGTTTCTCGAAAAGCTCAGTTTTTACAACTGTGGTTAGATTTTATTTTGAAGAAAATTATTAATTTAACAGTATTAGGCAATCTGTTTGTACACTTAAAAATAAAATAATTTACGAATATAACTATACGTATAAAAATAATCATCTTTATTTATTTTGAGTATAAAATACATTATTTATAGTCTACAATGTATCTATGTATTTTCAATAAAATTGCAGAATTTAATCAGCAATAAATAATATTTAATCAAACAATATACAAAATTCACTTAATCTAGCTTAAATTGCATATTTTGTATAAATAACACATATTTTAAGTTAGTTAAATATAGTGGGCTTTATTATTAATTTTAAACACGAAAAACAGTATTCCTTGAGCCTATTTTTAGTACTTGAGTACTGAGGTCCACTTTTGTAGACCTCAATAAAATGATACTTTTAAAATAAAAAACTTCCCAAAATAAACAAAAGGAAGTTATCTAGTGAATATTTATAATGCCTTTTATCAATAAAAAAAATTATGACACCTAAATTAAATTTTAATGTAGATAAATATTACTTACTTTTACGCAATCGCTAAATTGCGACATTTTTCAAAGCCTCTCTTGCAACCAACTGTTTAGACAAGAAAATAAGTCAAGTGTTCAAATCTGTTGGAGTCATTTTGAAGCGTAAACTATCATAAATGTGAATTCATAATCAAAAATTAGATATTTTGATTGTTTTTATTACAATAGGCTAAGATCCAAGGTCCACGTATGAGGACCTCAGTAGCGAAGAGGTTAAGGTTAGTAATGCAGTATTATCTTCTTTCAACTTAGGCATGCAAAACATTTGTATTTTTCTTGGAATATAAAGTTGTTTTAACTTACAATGAAATGCAAAATATTTGCATTTCTTCTTGGAATATGAACTAAAGGCCTTATAATTATGCAATGCACCAAATATTAAAGAACAGATCATAAAAAATTTTAGTGTTTTACTAAGAGTTAGTTGTGAGTTCTTAGTTCAGCAGCTTCAAAGTTGTGCAGTTTACGTATTCTGAATAAATGAATGGCCGGATTAAAAAAAATTATATTTTTTAAACTATTACACATTTTATAATAAGTGGGATATGAAAATAAAGAAAAACATTCCAAGTTTATTTGCTTGTCGCTCAACCCTTGATTGGAATTGCGGGTAACGGTGTAATTTGTCCTTATTCACATGGACACCAAGATCGCCTGTTCTTACGTCATATGATTTTTTTTTATGTGTGGGGTTGCTTCAAAGATCTTGTTTATGAACCACCACTGCCTAAAACACTCAAAGAACTTAAAGAATGCATCAGTGTTGCATTAAGATTCGCTGACAGAGTAAAACTGCAAAATGTGTGGAACGAACTTGATTCCATATTAGATGTTTACGAAAGGTTCGAGCATCGACTGAACAGACATCGGCATCGGGCATCGACTGTAACTGAAATTTGTATCACCGTTGTAACTGAAAAATAGGCTTGGAATTTTTCTTTATTTTCATATATCGCTTACTATAATATCTGCAATAGTTTTGAATATATTATATATATATATATATATATATATATATATATATATATATTAATCGGGTCATTCATTTATGCTATATCCGCCTGGCGTACTCATTTGATCTGATCAATATGTTACAGAAAACGCACTGAATGAAACCGCAATTTTATACACGCATAATATAAATGGAAATTTTCAATAACTGTATTATTAAAACTTTAAATTTAAATCATTGACACACTGACTCCCATGGCACACGAATATGTGTGTAAAAAGTTTTTGCCCGTGGTGCTGTACCAGATATGAATATGTGCGTTATCCATATTTTCATTGTCGACAATTTATTTCCAAGAAACCGGACTATTGATAATGTATTACCATGTATTTAAAAAAAAAAATAACCCCGTGACCTATCAGCCTTGTTTAATGATTTCAGTTAAGTGTTAAACGTGTAAAAATAACTAAAATTTGAATTAATGTATAAAATGTGCACTTTATATAAAATTAACCAACATTGCCTCAATTGGCAATTGTGAACCGGCTCGATAAACGCTAAGACTGCTTTGTAAATCTCGGTCAAAGAGCAAAGTTGACGCAATTTATAGCTATCAGCGTGTTAATTTTAATCCTACATTTAATACTACAGGGTGATCCATAAAGTAACAAACCGTTTGGGTGTAAAAAGTTTAAAAACAAACATTTCTTCAAAAAAATTATTCCCCTGCATAAGTGATACTTACTTCTCCATATAATCACCCTACATTTAGGTATTTGTCATATATGTTGAGGAGCTTAACAATCCACATTTTGACTTCGGCGTCCGCCAGTCCCGCATTAAGCCATTTGTTCACTGCAGTCTTCAACTCATCATAACTTTCCAGTATGCAGAAATTTTGTTGAAGCAAAGATGTTCTGACACAATTTCACCAAGCAGAGAATGTGGAATGTGTGGAAAAGTGAGGACTCGAGGACTGTGCCAACTGTCGAGTGCAGTTGCACATCGCTTTCTCACACATTTCACGTTCTTTTTTTGTGAAATTGTGTTATAACATCTTGGCTGCAACAAATTTGTGCACGAAGGGAAATAATGATGATTTGACGACTGCAGTGAAAAATTGGCTGAATACAGGACTGGCGGCGGCAGTCGAGTTTAACAAGGGGATAGTAAAGCTGCTGAACCGATATGATACATTCCCAAATGTAGGGGTGTTTATGTAGAGATGTAAGTAAGCTAAGTAAGCTTCACTAATGTAGGTTAATAAATTTTTGAAGAAATGTTTATTTTTAAGGTTTTTACAGCCAAACGGACGTTACTTAGTAGATCATCCTCGTACATTACAAACTCAACATGTTACGGAAAATGATACAAACTAACTTTTACTTGCTTATAGTAGTTTAGTAGCACTAAGATACTGTTGCTTTTAATCTTCAAAAAGACAGATGCGATGCAAAATATTCTGCATTCTAGAAACTGGAATTTCTCAGTAGATGATGTCACGAAATGGAGTTTATGTTACAATAATATCAAAATCATAAATATCCTAGTTTTTGAGTGGTGTATGCAGTAAGCAGTATCTAGGTTTTATTTCAGTTATTTATATGTTTACAGAGAAAAGAAGTGCAAGATTCTTCGCAGAAGAGACGTTTCCTTATGCATAAAGTGTGTTTTGTATTTTTCTTTCGGATAAATTGTCGTTGTAAAACATGCAATTCATTTTAGTGTTGAGCAAAGAAATAAATTTCATTGAAAAGTAACGAAAAGAAAAAAGACGCTTTGTTGTAGCAAAAAAATTCTTTAGTGAAAGAAATAAAACCCGTTCGTCTCTTTCATTTTAATTTTTAGAATCATAGTTTTGCGAAACAGAAATGCAGATGATTTTGATTTTAATAGAAGCGTTGAAGGATGTGTATTTTGTTATGCAAAATAACAAGATCGTTTGTATTAAAAATTATAGACGAATAGGGGTTTTTAAATAAGAGATAGGACAAACTTTAACAGGGGGTAAAGTAAAATACAACAAAATATTTTTTTACATGAAACCAGAGTCGAAAGTTATACATTCTGTCAAAAATACACAGTATCTCACTCTCAATATGAATCTGGGCTTTTGTTCACAACTTTTGTAATGAAAAAGACATCATACAAAAATTTGCAACGATCATACTAGGAAAATATCATGAACATTTTTGTAAAATATCTTGTTATTGTTAACGAACAAATGTTAACGAAATAAGTTATGAGCAAAAAGTCAGTGTTTGGCTTGAAGTGACACACCCTGTATTTTTACCTTCCTCTATCTTCAATAGAAGAAAGTATTGTAATCGAAATTTTTTTCGACTTCCGGTTTTCGACGGATTTACACATTTTAGGGGCCAGAGATCACAAAAAGCATGTTTATAGAAAATGTCTGTATGTCTGTCGCCATTGTACCATCAAAAAGTATATGAAGTTATGTGTAGAATTGAACTAATTTTGTTTTTTAAGTTTTTGGCTATGGCAAGCAGGTTCTTTTTTAATTTGGAAAAAATCCGCCGAAGGGCGCGCTGTAATAGCGATTTTTGTGCCATTTTGAATATTGTACCATCGAAAAGTGTATGCAGTTATGCATAGAATTGAGCCAAATATTTTGGCGATGGCCCCTGAGGGAGATCCTCCCTGAATTTGGAAAAATTCCGCCGGAAGGGCCCGCTGTAATAGCGATGTCTGTGCCATTTTCATTATTGTACCATCAATAAGTGTATGAAGTTATGCATAGAATTGAACCAAATTTTTGTGTATATATTTGGCTGTGGCCAGCAGTTTCTCCTTGAATTTGAAAATATTCTGCTGGAAGGGGTTACTGTAATAGCAACTTTTGTGCCAGTTTCTCTATTTTACCATCGAAAAGTGTATGAAGTTATGAATAGAATTGAACCAAATTTTTTGTGTATGTTTTTGGTTATGGCCAAGATGTCCTCTTTGAATTTGAAATATTCCACCAGAAGGTGGGGGGGGGGGGCTGTGATAGCGATTTTTGTATAATTTTTCCGGTTTTTCGTAGTTCTGTTGTCCATCGACGGTTCGTGCAGTGACGGGAACTCGCGTCCTACTAAGCCGGCTATTCACAAACAGTACAACAGAATAACGAAAAACTATTGGTTTTAATACGTATCATGATCGTGATCAGTATCATGATTTTACTCCGATTACTTGACTGAAGCAGAAATTTAAGATGAAAGTCAAAGTTGGTATAGTATAATATCGCAGTATTAACTTTTGTAACCACTTTTGAAATATAAAGGTGAATGAGATAGAAGAAAGTTATGGGATTGGTACATCCAACTAGTTTTTAATGTCCTCTGTTTTATCGTATTCAGTTGATTGCAACCCGGCAAACGCAATATAACGAGGAGTCATTGTATTACTAAATCCGATCCGTGTCTGCTATTTCAAGTGTACATTGAATCCATTAACAAAATTTGGAAGTAGCAAAGTCGCGACTATTTTTGAACCAGACGAAATATTATTGATTTTTTTTCAATAATTTAACAAATACAAGTAAAATTTGTTTATCAAGACAAATACTGTTCAATATAGTGATCATTATTGTCCGTTTCAGATCACAAAATAGCATGTTTAACACTTACGCGAAGCAAATTCTTGAAAATGTTGATAGCGTGGCGGGAAATACTGTCCTAGATTTCTGGCAATGCTCCGTTTGCAGTCATTGCACCGCTTTGAAAGTTTTTCGAAGCTCGAAATCTTTACCAAGCTTCTGGTGTGGTATTACCATTTCGATACTAAACTTTCACCACTAAAGCACGATCTTGTAAACTGTACGACATTTTCCGCGAAAAATGTATGAGACTGACAAGAGATTCACCGCGTCTTTTTGTTTACTATTTACATTGTGCGCAAGCAGAAACATCACGTGGTTGCTAAAATTTGCATATATGCCGAAATTTTATCAGAAAATGCTCTCTGGTGACCATTTTTGAAATGATTCTCTCTTTCTACTAAATGCTTTTGCATCACTTCTTTAGACGCATTCCTAATTTCATATTTATCTGGTGAATAGTTTCGACAGCTCTCTGTAGTAGAACTTGAATTATGTACGCCTTATATATTTTCGATAAAGTAGTTGTAATTATAGTTTGCTACAAAAATTAAGTATTTTTACCGACTGACTATTTTGACTCTATATGAAAATTATTTTTTGCATATCGTCATCGAGCTACGCCAGTTTTGAAATGACCGAGTGTTTTTTTTTGGTTATGGAATAATCTGAGATTTAAAATTGCTACCATTTAGTAAAAAAAATTCCCTGCCGGCCCAGCCTACAGGCAGAGGTAGACTTCGAAGTTAAGTATACTAATTCCACCAACAAAAACTAAATCATTATTAGATATAAATCCACTTTAACAGTTTTATCTGTCTGCTTTTGACTAGTTTTTATTTCATTTTTATAAAATAGCTGTTTTTTTTTTCAGAATCATGTTAAGGCGATATTAAAAAAAATATTTTTCCATGCTCAACAACTCAAAATTTTCTGGCACATTTTCAGATTCATTTTTAATAAAAAAAAAAAAAAATGAAACTTGCTGACGTGATTCTTGAAAAGATTTATAAGCGACCTGTGTTTTTATTTTTCTTTCAATTAATTAAAACTTGATTAATAAACAATTATTTTCTCAGTAGGGTAATATTTTTCGTTTCTAACACAATCGCTTCGGGAAATTCTGTTCCAAATGCCCACTTTGACATCATTTTTTGAAATAATCATTTTCTGCCTCTATCAAAAAATCGATCATTACTGTACATTATATAGTTTCTGAATAATAAGAGATTCTAGCAATTGGATGCGTTTGAGAGCAAAAATGAATTTAAAAATGAGTCAGAAAATAAGCAGTTTGGATTTGAATGCACCCTTAATAAGATGATTTTTTTCTTCAACCGCTATGTATTTTTAATTTGTTTTTGCTGTAAGAATTGGCCCTATTAAAAACTTCGCTATATAAATGTTGAAGACAATATTAAGGAGATATATGATAAATTCATGGAGACTTTATATCTTGTGAATTGACGGAGTTATGAAAATTTTTCTTCTTCAAACCCCCCCCCCCCTTTTTAGGTAGATTTCGTAAGAAATACTACCTATTGACGTCGTTCCTATGTTGGAACTGCTGAAAAATTTTTGCAGATCTACACCGATCATGACCTCTAGAACCCAAAACCACCCTCAGTAAAAAACTTTGTATATCTAATTATCTATCTATCTATCTATATATATATATATCACTTTCTTCTGGACAGGATAAGTTCCACAATTCTGGGCAAATCTCTTCCAAACTGATACATAAAATCAAGGGGCATAAAATCTCGGTCAAGTTCGTTAATGGGCAAAATCGGGCCAAGGGGCTGGAAATAGGGAGGGGTTTTGTGAAAACAGAAAAAACCCCATAACTTCTTAAATTTTGTACATATCAAATATTATTAAAGATTTTATTACCCCTAAAAATAGGGCCAAAAATTTATGCATCACAGATTTTTGATAAAAATAAAAATGGGCTCAAGGTGCGCAAAAATAGGGTTTTTGGGAGAAAAAATTCATAAATTCGTCAATTCAAAAGGAATTTTTTCTCCCAAAATCCCTATCTTTTGCACCCTTTGAGCCTATTTATAATTTTATCAAAAAGCTGTGATGCATAAATTTTTGGCGCTATTTTTAGAAGTAATAAAAATTTTAAACTCATTTGATATGTCCAAAAATTAAGAAGTTATGGAGATTATTCAGTTTTCACAAAACCCCTCCCTATTTCCATCCTCTTTGTCCGCTTTTGCCCATTAACGGACTTGACCGAGATTTTATGTCCCCTGATTTTATGTATCAGTTTGGAAGAGATTTGTGCAGAATTGCGGAAGCTATCGTGTCCAGAAGAAAATGATATATATATATAAAGTTTTTTACTGACGGTAGTTTTGGGTTCTAGGGGTCATGATCGGTGTAGATCTGCAAAAATTTACATAGGAAAGATCCCAATAGGTTGTATTTCATACGAAATCTACCTAAAAAAATATGAAACTTGCTGACGCGATTTTTTTGAAGAGATTTCAAAGCGACCTGTGTTTTTATTTTTCTTTCAATTAATTAAAACTTGATATATAAACAATTATTTTCTCAGAAGGACAATATTATTCGTTTCTAACACAATTGCTTCGGGAAATTCCGTTCAAAATGCCCACTTTGACATCATTTTTTGAAATATATTCTGCTTCTATTAAAAAATAGATCATTGCGGTACATTATACAGTTTCTGAATAAGCGAATCTACCAATTAAATGCGTTTGAGAGCAAAAATGAATTTAAAAATGAGTCAGAAAATAAGCAGTTTGGATTTGAGTGCATCCTTAATGCAATGATTTTTCCAACACAATCCGCTTCTGGAAATTCGGTTCAAAATGCTCACTTTAACAGCATTTTTTTTAAATATATTCTGCTTCTATCAAAAAATCTACCATTACGGTACATTATATAGTTTCTGAGTAAGAAAACGTACTAACTGGAAGTCTTTGAGAGCAAAAATGAATTGTAAAATGAGTCAGAAAATAAGCAGTTTGGATTTGACTACACCCTTAGATGATTTTTTTCTTCAACCGCTATGCATTTTTAATTTGTTTTTGCTGTAAGAATTGGTCCTATCCAAAACTTGTCTATATAGATGTTGTAGACAATATTAAGAAGATATATGATAAATTCATGGGGATTTTATATCTTTTGAATTGACGGAGTTATGGATTTTTTACTTCTTCAAACCCCCTTTTTGTTTTCGTTTTTAATTTCTTTTTGCGGTACGAATTGGTCCTATCAAAAACTTGTGAATATAAAAGTTGTAGATAATATAAAAGAGATTTATAATAAAATTATTTGGAATTGATATCTTGAGAATTGACGAAGTTATGAATTTTTTTCTCCCCAAAACCCTATTTTTTGCGCCCCTTGAGCCCATTTTTAACTTTATTAAAAATCTGTGATACATAAAATTTTGGCCCTATTTTTAGAAG
Organism: Maratus speciosus; assembly: GCA_963932465.1. NCBI lineage: Eukaryota > Metazoa > Arthropoda > Arachnida > Araneae > Salticidae > Maratus > Maratus speciosus. Next base: position 327,925,587 of record OZ010792.1, on the reverse strand, counting down.
TAATAAAAACTTTAAACTGATTTGATATGTACAAAAATTAAGAAGTTATGGGGGGTTTTCTGTTTTCACAAAACCCCTCCCTATTTCCATCCCCTTGGCCCGATTTTGCCCATTAACGAACTTGACCGAGATTTTATGCCCATTGATTTTATGTATCAGTTTGGAAGAGATTGGTGCAGAATTGTAGAAGTTATCGTGTCTAGAAGAAAGTGATATATATATAGAGAGATAGATAGATAGATAGATATAAAGTTTTTTACTGAGGGTGGTTTTGGGTTATAGGGATCAAGATCGGTGTAGATCTGCAAAAGTTTTTCAGAAATACCAACATAGGAACGATCCCAATAGGTAGTATTTCATACGACATCTACTTAAAAAGCATTTACTTACATTATATTTGACTATTATCAAAGAATTTTAGTTTCTTTAAAATCCCCATCTATTTTAATCAGCTGGAAAACTTAAATTTTAAAAAGATTCTTTATAAAGAGTTAATGTTTTGATAAAAATTTCTATGTTCCACAAAACATTTTATTTTCTTCGTTTTGCTCCTTAAATTTCCAGTTCCCTTAAAGCATAAATCTTGTGTGAAAGTATAATAGTTTAGTCGAGTGCATAAATGTAATCTTTTTAAGCTGAGATATTTTTCTCTAGGGCTATTGTGTAACTGCAAAGTGCTGCTTCTGAAGAAGAATTTTTCATTTCAAACATAGGAAATTTACTGGTTTAAGTAAAATACATTCACATAAAACGTGAGAAAAGTGAATGCGAAGAATATTTTATAGTATTTTTTCACGCATTCGGGGATTCAGTTTTTATTATTATAAATTTAAGTAAGTATTTATGCTTAAAAAGTTTTGGTGTTGTGCTCATTAAATTAAAATTGAATTTCAGTTGGTAAAATTTATTCAAAACAAAAATAGGAGATAAATTTATGCTTTTCTGTTTTATAATGTTTTAAAAATAAAATTTATAATTTTTTCATGCATTTGTAAATGCTATATTAGCTACCATTCTTGCATCGTTTTTATTTCTTGTGTATGTCAATCTATACCAGATACTATGAATATAAATTTTTCTTCTTTAATTAAAGATTCATAAAACCAGCAACTAAAATTGATTTAAATTAAAAGAAATATCTGCAAAATTATTTAATTATTTATTATATTTTCTGCTTCATAACGCTTAGTGAATACGACTTGTAAATATTTCATATCTTCCTTAAATATAATATAAACTATTGTAAATCAATATGAAGTTCAAATAATTATATGATAAATTTAAAAAGGCAGTGTTTAGAATAAAAAAATATTTCTAATTCCCACATCATCTCACACATTTTTCTATTTTAATTTTGCCTTATCAGTTTCTTAACATATAAATTTCCCATTAAAATAGTGAATATATTTAATCTTTTGAAGTTTAAACATTATCTTCAAATGCTGTTAGTAACATAAAATACTGCTTTAATAAATATACACATATATATATAATTAGAATGAAATCACAAATGTATGAACAAGTTGATAAAATTCTAAAGATGAACAAAATATGAACATTGGAAACCAATATATATGTATTAATCCAAGTATATGAAAATTAATGGCTTTTCAAAATGTATCTTCTAAAACATATAAAGAGTTAAATAAAAATAGTCTATCTTCAGTTGTAGTTTTAGTTTTTATCAGATATAATGTTGAAAATATTTATATTAGAAAATTTATTTTGTATGAATACTATCATAAAAATGCACTTTTTGAAAATAAGGAATGTTATGAATAAAAGGTGGGCAAAAATTATATCTTTCGACTTTATAGTAATGGAATTAAAAGTACATTTGCAGTTTTTTCACACTTTTGTAAATGAAATATTAGCTAAATTTCTAGCAATATTTGATAACTACACTCATTTAGTAAAAGTTTTCGTGCAAACATTAAAGTTGAAGATTTGTTATAAAGTATACGGGAGTGTTACTCGAAGATTCTCATGCGTTCACACACCCTCATTACGGATATTATCAATATCATACAGTGTAAAGATAGTATAATATATAAAGAAAAAAAACAAGAAAAAAAGCCAACAGTGTTTCGAAACTTTTGACACAACTTTTGAAACAGTGAACTTTGTGACATAATTTTGAAAAACGAAATGTCAAAATTCCACAAAAACTAAAACTACTAAACTTTGGCTATACAATCCAAGCAGGATCTGGGCCGACAGCGCCCATCTCTGTTTTCTTGACCCTGGGCCCCGAGGTGCTATGCAGCATGCGTCCCGGCAAGGTGGTCAACCTAACGCGAGACCCTCGGTGTTTAGTTCCCAAGCAAGCTTGGTACTCATTTTATAGACCCCGAAGGGATGAAAGGCTAAGTGAACCTTGCGCAATCGGGAGTCGAACTCTCGACCTGCGGTGCGGCAGTTATGTGCTCTAACCACTACACCTCTCAAATTCCACAAGCTTTCGATAATCTCTGCGTGCCAATAACTGAAATCATTGCATATGAAATGAATGCAACAAGTAACAATTCTTCAGATAATACAAGATGCATTCAGGATTATGTGGGAAAAAAATGGTCATAATTTTTTTAAGAAAAAAAAATATGGCCATTTTTAACCCCCCCATTCTGACCAGAAAATCAGAGTTCGAACTTTTTACGACTGCTCTTTCATCTTCACCTAACACTTCAATGGCTGTTTCATAATAATGCAAACCACCGGTGCATCAGAAGAAAATAATTCGGTTAAAGCGGCAACTCGGTTAAGCGGGACTTGGATAATCGGACTCTACTGTAGTTCAGTTTTACGACTTCAAACACGCGATTTTATTTTATATAAAACGACGTCATCCGAATCCGCTGAAGAATTCCTCATTTAAGATCCAGTCATAAACAACATCTACAATAAAGTATGCATAGGACGTCACTATCTCAGAATAATACACAAATCCAGCAAAAAAAAATGGCTATCTAATGATTCATATGCATTCATTTGTTTTGTAATATTAATATAGCTACTTAAAATTAAATTTAGTTTATAATAGCTCCATGTTTTATCAGAAATCATTCATTTATATTTTTCTCAAAATAGCACATATTTTAATTATATTTTTTTTTCAGTTTTTATGGGAAAATGGCAACAGAAAGATATAATTGCTATTTTTCAGCTATTTTTCTTTTACTTTCTACAGAAATGGAATACTTGAGTTGCGAAAATTAAACAAATGTTGCTAAAAACTACAAAAAAAATAATAACTCAAAAATAAATGGAGATGCAGTTTTCAAACAAATTGCATTTAAAAGTACATTTTCCTCCAATACGACGGCATAAAAATTGAAAATGTGCGATCGTTAGAAGTTTAAAAAATTTTAGTAGAGTATTTAACAGCGCAATGATACATCTGATTTGTTTTGTGACTGGCTTATACAACGGAAAGTTATTTTTTTGGAGACGACATTTTAATTTCTGGGAGAAAGAAATAGTATACCGAAGGTTAATAACGTTTATCACTGTCAGTGTAGTTGCCTATTTTTACTGTAAATTTCATGTTATGCATAAATAATTGATACTTTAGATATTTGAAGTTATTATTTCTTAAAAAATGCTGCTGTAACTTGGTGTAGTACAGAAACATTTGTGTAGTGTACAGTGGCCCTTGTTTTAAGTCTACTTGAACAGGATTGGTGTGGATGACCTTATATAGCAGATATATTCGATTAAAAAGGAAAAACAATAAAACCGAACTCAAATCTGACTTAAAAATACTTAGAAAAAGTTATAATATTTTTTACAAATTCAGATGGCAAATATTTGGAAAAATTCGGACATTTATTAGAATAAGGTTCAAAAGTTTACGCTAAGAGACACAAAGCTAAGGGTTAAGCAGCTAAGTCCAATGTCTATATCCAGAAAATTATGCTTTGTATCTGGTAAGACTGCAGTTATTATTTACTATGAACTTCTTCCATTATATTAGACGAAAAATTCTGAAGTTTATTTCTTGCAACTGAAGGAATTAGGGGAAAATGTGGATCAATTTCATCAAAATTTTTTCAAAAGACAAAAAAACAAACAAGCAGACAACAACAACTACAACAGAAAGAGGAGTTGTGCTCCATTACGACACTATGGCACTTCATTGTGCGCCATAAAAAAATTGTATGTGGTATACTGGGATTACTTAACAGACACACAAGACAAATGTTCTTAAAAGACATTTCGATAAGCTAGGTTTTACATTGAGAAATATTTTAAAAAGCTTGAATTATGGCTTAAAGGTAGGAGATCACGACCGGCCATACTTTGAATTATGCAGATATCATATTAAATCTTTTTCGTTTGTTCAAAATGTCCCTAAAAGACTCTCATATTTTTCCTGATAGTCTGACACTTGTGCTTGGACTTAGCTTTATTTTTGGACGACTTCCTTTCGTATAATCGCTGTAGCAGAAACATAGTTGATAATGATCCACATGACTGTTTTCCATGCACTTCCACCAAACCCTGTGCATATTTGTAATTTCCCAATTGCAATAAAGATGCACCTTATTCTACAGAATCGGTGATTCATATGCCAATAGTTTGCTTTAGCTAATGTTTAAAACACAGTTCCCATTTTTATTTTTTTACATTGAATTTTAAATTTTTTTTGGAGGGTTAAAGTTTGCTTAAAACAAAAGAAAATTTCACATTACTTCAGGGAATTCATCTAAAATCTAAATCTGAATGTGATGAATACAGTGAAGAGCCAAAACATTATGACCACCTATCTAATAATGAATGTCTCGCCTATCGCCCGAAAAAAAGCTACACCCCGGCTTGACATGGATGCCACAAGTCCTTGGCAGATGGCCGAAGACAGATTGTAGCATATGTTCAAGCAGCGGTCGCGCAATTCCGAAATATTTCAACATGGTTGGTTTTAAGCTCTGAGCTGTCGTTGCACGATATCTCACATCTGCTCTATTGTATTAAGATTCGTTAAGTTAGACTGCCAGGACAATAACTGGAATTCTGTATTATGTTCTTGGAACCATTCCATTACAATTCAAGCACTGTGACATGGAGCATTGTCGTGCTCAAAGACTTCATTTCCAGTTGGAATGACAGATAACATGTAAGGGTGCACTTGTTCTGCAATGATGTTCAGATAGTCTGCGGCCTGCAGAGTCTGCTACAATAATCACGGGTCCCTGAGACGCCCATGAGGACGTTTCCCAAAGTAGTATAACGTCTCCACCGGGCTGTGTATGACCTGCTGCATAAGGGGGAGCAAGAGTTACCCTGAAAGAAGGCGTACCTTTACACTGCCTTCGACTTGTTGAAGAATGAATCGTGATTCATCCGACCAGGCAACTCTCTGCCAATGATCTATGGTCCAGTCACAATGTTCCCGGGTCTAGTGTAAGAGTAGTTGGCGATGATGCTTTGTCAACAGAGGCATATTAGTGGAACGTTTGCTCAGTGGCCTCATATCCAACAGTGTCAGCTAAACAGTGTGCTCAGAAACAATTCTTCTTGGACCTGTATTGTATTGGGCTGTCAGCCGAGCCAATGTCTGTAGACGATTTTGCTTTACCTAGCGGGAGGGTCTCCGACGTCCTTTTTTCTTGATAATGCGTGGACGTCCAACACATTGGCGTCTGCTGATGATTTCACCGCTATTCATCCACTTTTCATAAGTACTAACAAAGATATGTCGTTAACAGCCCATCAGTCGTGCAGTTTGAAAGATACTCGTTCTGAGACATCGGGCCATCGAATTCTGCCCTCTATCAATGTCGCTTAGATCAGCTGCCTTTTCCATCACAGACAGAAGTAAGTGCAAAAATGATTCTTCACACTCCCTAGCAGTAGTTAAATACCATTCCCACTTGATTAAGTATCCTCCACGCCATCCAGGCGAGTTTATTGCAAAATGTAGGGATGGGCATAATGTTTTGGCTCTTTGGTGTAGGTTGATAACCAATAATGTGGTATCTTCATGTGCTGGTTTGATACCACCCGGGTAACTGAACACACAATAACAATACTATACTAAAGATATATTCTGCCTGGAGTATACATCCGAAGAATTAAAAAAAAACCTCTTTAATGAACTATATGTGAACTCGGCTGAGCAATTCCTTGGAATGATATTTGTAGCATTAGTGAATTTCTATGCATGTAGAATTTAGAAAACTTTTTCCCAACGAAAGGGGGCCCGAATATCATACTGTGCTGCCCCTAGTTTCAGAGGTTAATCGGGCCCTGCTAAGCCTTCAATTTTTATCTTGAAAATCATACTTAATTTCATCAGTGAAATTCATGATTTTTTCTTTTAAATGTCCGTTACAATACAATAATTTAGTGTGGGCACCGATCCTGATTTTAGAAAATTCATCTTTTTTTTACGCTTGCTAGAATGGGCGAGCTAGTGAGTTTATTAAAACACACACACACACACACATATATATATATATATAACGTCATTTAAAAAACTTATTCGGGATTTGTGAATTTTTTTCTCAACGTGTAATCATAAATTAATTAATATTAAACTGTTAATTGATAAAAGTGTGTTTTATAAATTGTTACACTCTTTATTTTTTTTTCTACTATTTAGTGTTTAAAATATTGCATTGTTTCAGTTTCACAGTCAGATGGCTTTTTTCGGCAAGGGTGGTTTAACGCGTCATTAAATTTATTTCTGTTGTAACACATGTAGGGGAGGTAGGGGAGGTTTGATACATAGGGAGGGTTGATACATTGACAATTTTTCTCAACAAATGGCATTAACAGCCATTCTAACACATGTGAAGGCTTCTTTTATTTGCTGAAGCCATCATTAGCTGGACTAATCAGTGAAGAACTGACAACTTTTTTTTCCTTTTAATTTTGAAGGTTTTTGGAATGTAAATGTAAATTTTTTCATTGACTGATTTTCTTTCATAATTCTTACTATTGTGAAGATAATATCTTGTAATTTTTTTATTTATAATGCACATTGTTAGGATTAGTTTTACTAGAAAGTAGATTACCATTTTGCAACTACATTTGTACAAAATGATTGAAAATCCAATAAGGCATAATAGGGAGAAATGATACATTAGTACTGGGGAGAAATGATACACTTGTATATTTGAAATTTAATAGTTTTTTTAAGCTTGCAAACTAATATAGGACTGTAATATTCATTATTGTTTTACAGCAAGAGCTACTGAAACGGTAAGGTAGAACAAAGAGACTATTCATAGACATTATGTAGGTTACAAAGAAAAGCAGTGTGATGATAGATGGTCAGTTCGCTTTGCTCGTCATGTAGAAGGGAAAAAGTTTAAATGGCCTGAAAGGGAAAATCTTTCTATAATTTACGAAAGGCAAATTGAAAAAACGTTAAATCTACCCGATTAACCTTATCAAAATGATAGAGTTATTAGTTTTTCTTTTAACCATTTCAGGGGTGGTGGTATGTTTATGAAACCACTTAATTTTAATTCCCAATCGCCACATTGGCACCAGCATTTTGGTAAAACATTTTCCATTTAGTATGAAAGTGAAATATATCCCTTTTCTTATTTCTAATTAAATTTGTTGGAAAATTCCGGTGCCATTCATTTATTCAACACTTTAGCATTGAAAATGCTTCGTCCCTGAAAGGGTTAAAGGAATCTTAAATGTGCTAAATTTATGTTAAATTGTTTGCAAATCAGCAATGTTCACTTCATTTTTCCTTGCAGCTAGATCTCTAGGGTTTTTTTTTTATTATTTATTTTCTAAAAAGTGTGTTAATAGGATTGTTTAAATAATAGCAATAGTTTAAATATTTTTGTAAAAAACATTTCTGAAACAAAAATATGTCAATGTCATTTCGTTTCAAATTTTACTTAAATATTTCAAGATTTATCATAAAAAATTGTATGACGCATAAATTAAATTGTCTGCCCTTTTTTTTTCAATTTACATAACAATGTATCAAACCTCCCTTGCTAGTATATCAATCCTCCCCAGTAATGGGGAGATTTGATACAGTAGTAACCATTCAAAATAATTGGCATATATTTTTTGAATGACTATTTTTTATATTCATAATATTTTTAATAAATGAATAAAAGGTCACTTTATTAGAAAACACGAAAAATTTGTTTAAAAATAGCTTTCTAAGGGTTGTAAAAAATTAGTAAAAAAAAGTGTATTATACCTCCCCTACCTCCCCTACAATTGTATGTAATTAATAAGAATGTTTGGCGATTTATCATCTGTAGAAGGCTAAAAGAAAAATGCGTTAAAATGAGGTTATTAATTAATAAAGTTCTATCGTCATCGGAAACACATGTGTGTACATAATCTTTATTAATCTAGCATATCAGAATGTGAGCGAAAACCGATTACAAAAATCCGCCTTTACATACAAAAAACAAAGTCGAATTAAATAAAAGAGTGTAAAAGTATATCGAGATAAAAAGAAGAAAGATTTTGAAACAATCACAAAAAAGCAAAAGTTTTGGTCACCCCAAAAGATTTTTAACATTTTGATAAAATATTAACTTAACATAGCTTATTTGCTTTCACTTATCTAAAAATAATAAATTTTGTGCGAAAGTAAGAAAGTCTGACTTACTTTAAACCCTTAAGAAAGTCGTCGAAAACAGTGAACGGCTTCCAGGTACCGCCAGTGTTGCCGCATATGGCGGATTGTTTATTTAGAAATATGGAATTCACACCAGAAAATTTTGAATAGCAATTTTCTTTTACTTTATTTATGGAATATCTATAATCTTATAAAGCAAAAATAACTAATAAAAATTACTGGTGAGAATTCTGAATGCCTAAATAAAAAATTAGCCAGATGCTGCAACACTAGAAACCACGTACGCAGCATAATTGCCGTCGTTATGTACGTATTTTCAACCACGTACGCATCGTACGTAAGCGAGCTCAAGAGGTTAATCGTCGATCTAAGACTTTTCAAATTACCACTCATCTGCTGCCAATTTATCTATCTGCAAAAGATGACTTACATATTGCTTTTTTTTTTCAGAAAAAAAAAAATATTTATATTTATTTTTCGAGGGTTTTTTTTTTAATCTTTCAATTTTTCATTTTATATGTTCAATTCAAATATAAATTCAGTGCTGAACAGACAACCGTAAAAACCGTGAAGAACGTTAGGCTATGCTATTTTTTTAAAGTTCAAAACTTATCTTGAAACGTCGCTGTCTTGAATCAAATGCAGCTTGAAGGGAAAAAGAATTTTAAATTTCAGATGTGAAATCCTGTGAAGCATCCAGAAGGAAAAATATGTTCACGTATCTCATAGAGAGAATACCAAAAACTTTAGAAGCTGGGGTGGAATACCCTAAATTCTTGACTGAATAAGTGAGTTGCAAACCTGGTTTCCTATACATATATTGCTCATTTAGATGAACCTCTCTTATTTAAGAAGTTTGCTAACACCCTGTTCATTTATGTGTCAAGTTTGTTTAAAATTTTGATTATCATAATGTTAAAAAAATATCGAAGTAACAAGACGAATTTTTTAAAAACAATATTCGAAGTTTGACCAAATAAGGCTACAAATCGTTCAGTTTTTTACGATTGGTAGCCTTACGGTGTACCTTTCCGGGCAGCGCACTTGAGAAGTAGCTATGAAACGATATTAACAATAAAAACAGATTATTTAAAAGCAATTCTAAGGGTGATTGGCAGTGGAGCAGGAAGATTTTAACTTAGGTATCCAGAAATACACTTGCTCGAATCGTTAAGACTGAAAGGAGGGACACTTTCGTAAGAAATTTGTTAAATTTAAGCAGTTAGCTTCAAGGAAATTGGCCTTGCTGTTTGTTTACCGGAACCAAAGAAGTCACTTTAGCTTAATGTGATGGTTCGTTTGCCGATACAATGATAATTATCACTCAAATTTTAATCCGCCATATGTAAAAATTGAAAATAACCATTCTTTAGTTGATATGATGCCACCACCGTTATAAGTACGTGGTATAGGACACAATGTGAGAAGGTTAGTAATTAATTACCAGGATTCTTCAAATAATATTAATATATAATTTATTTATTAAACAAATTACATTAAAAGACACTATTTGCATTTATAGGCATGGATGTAGCAGATCCTGTCCAACATTAAGTTACACTTTAAGATATTAACTACGTACTGGGTAATATTAATAAATTACACTTTTCTCTTCTGTATTTACCATACTCTGCCGGGCTTATTCAACGGGATAACCACACAGGTATATTCCGAACTCTCGTGCGTACACTACAGGAGTCAATAATTTTCCAACCTCTAACGCAAGACGCTCGACTCAAGACTGACTACTCTCCCTTCAGTTTCCGGCCTTCCCAAAAACTCTCGTATAAAATCAAGGGTGATTTCCACTTGTCAAATCGTAGACAATCAAACTTCATTTTTCTTCCCGCTTGTTCATTGACCAGACATCACAGGAGATTAACTCTACTTTCATTACACTGCTTTCTTCTCGTTATCAGGCTCGCTAATTTTATTCCTATTCCGAAGTAAAAAGGACAATATTTTAGTATTTCCTTTTACAGAACAGAGCTTTTCATACAATATAGATATAGATACAATAGTACTCATTTCAATGCCAAAGATAAGAAAAAATGTTTCTCTTACCCAAATACGTAGATAGTGGTATACAGATACATACAATACATTAAAAAAATAATTAACAGTAATTTTCAGTAGAAATACATTCATTAAAGCCAGGGAGCTGACATTTATTATAGAATGTAACTAGAAATACTCTAAATGCCATTTAAATCACCGTAATATCACTGTCGAAGGGAACCTCGTGGATTCCAATAAACTTTTATTTTAAATACCAAACTTAAACTCTGCATCTCTTTCGGACTTAGAATCAGAAGATTCTACTCCCCAAAAAGCTAATAGAAACTTCACTGGCTACTCAGCACGTGGAAGCTTCGACAATCAAAGCAAGAAGCGTAGAAAATCCAGACTAGATTACCATTATGGGCGAGATGCTTCTAAAATCTATCGAATCTAATTCCTACCGCAGCATATATAGTAAATACACAACCACAGATACTTAAATATCATATCATTTCACCGAATAACCACGTAAATAAGATTCTAGGAGATTTAGACACACATTACAAAATATGACAGAATAGGTAATTCATTCATGCACAAATATTAGAATTCAGAACACCACTATCGCAGGCAAAAACTCAAAACTCAGAGGAGCATAGACTAACTTTATAAAAGAATAACTGGGCACTACGTTAGAGATTTACTAGATCGAACCTCGAACCTAATTTTAAGTATTTTTCTTCTATTCTCGTTGAGTTTTTAATCCAACTACAGAATCAAAATTTGCAATAAACCTCCACGTTAGGGAAAAAAAAATCAAAGCTTACAGTCACACGGTACATTTTTAACTATTTGGATGAAATATCAATTTTACATAGCCTACTTTCTTTTGATTATATAAAAATAATAAATTTTGTACGAAAAAGGAAAGTCTGAATTACTTTAAAAGCCTGAGTAAGACCTTTCGGATTACCCTCAATCTACCAATTTACCTATCTGTAACATTTGCACAAAATGCGTTTCATATGCAAGCATATTTTTTCCTGAAAAAGATATTTACATTTATGTTTGAAGTTTTTTTTTATTATTCGTTCAGTTTTCATTTTACATATCCAATTCAAAATATAAATTCAATACTGAACAGCCAACCGTAAAGAACTTTATGGTATGCCATCTTTTCAAAGCTCAAAACTTTACTTGAAGTATCGTTGTTCTGAATCAAAATGCGACTTGAAGGAAAAAAAGAATTTTCAAGCTAAGATATGACATCCTGTGAAGCATCCAAAAGGAAAAATATATTTTCACGTATCAAGAGAGAATCCGAAATTTTTCTGATATCTCATTTTTCCGCACTCGTTCTGCTCCTTGCATCGATCTATTGAAAATCTGATTGCTTTAAAACTTATGCAATCTTTGCAAAAATCCACGATGAATCTTACAGGACAAGTTTATTTAGAATCCGAACGAGATTTCAAAGTTATAATTTTGTTTCAGGTTGAATGAAAGAATTATACAGAATTTTAATTAAAAGAATTCTATCTCACTCAGTTGTCGATAATTTGTTTCTTTGCCTTTCATGCATTTTTTTTTTTTTAAATAAATGAAAGTATGTCTTAAATTAACATTTCATCAAATGATTTAGAAATACATTGGTGTAACCAGAAATGCGATTTTTTTCATTGTTTTAAGCGATCCCCCTTTCTTATATTTAAACGTCTTAACAATTTTGAAGTGAAATTTTGAAATAATGAGATACACAAAAATTAAATGCAAAGTTCTGGAAAAAAAAGAAAGAAAGAAAGAAAAGAAAGAAAGAAAAGAAAGAAAAGAAAGAAAGAAAAGAAAGAAAAGAAAGAAAAGAAAGAAAGAAAAAACTGATAAATAAGAATGTATTCGTTAAAAACACATAAACTTGCTCAATGGTACACATAAACAAGAACCTTTATATGAACTAGTACAATTAAAATTAATGATAAAAGATACGTTTCGAACTTCTTCTGCAGTCGTCCTGAGGATAAAATACGCCTATTTATTCTTTTACGTAATTGGCATGCAAAATTTTCCATGACGTTATCCTTTTAATGCTAACTTCGTCTAAACACCAAGTTATCCCCCACTATTTATATCATTTTCTGCCGCATAAAGTAAAATTAAAATACTACCCGGTTCATTTATATAGTTGACTGCACAAAACTCAATTTACATTTTAGATCAATATAAAATGCAAATTGAAACGAAAATTAAGGATGTATTTGAACTCTAAATGTTGCTTTGACGATGAAAAATCATTTCATAATTTTCATAGTATCGATTATATAATGGTATTTTTAAAACAAATTAATATGCTTGCAGCATGTTATATTCATGTACATTAAAATAAGTTCAGATGTCAGCATCGATTTTTCGTAATTAGCGCAGAAAATATTATTGCTGTGTATGCCATTTTCCTTTCGAAATTCTAATTTTGAAAGTAATGCAAGGAAATTTTTCAGCCGAAATCTATGCAGTTAATTATTCAACGCATATACATTTCTTTGTATTACATTTTTAAATTAAACACTTCATAATGGGAAAAAAATGTTATATAGATGAACGAATATAACTGCAAAATAATAATGTGAGTATAAAGTTTTTAATGGCATACATGTGATTATTCTAATAATGCAATTTTATGTAAGCATTCATAGAGGTAATTAGTTTATTCGCATTTATTTTATCTAGTGGAGATATATTTGTACTATATAAAGACTGGTTTTAATGCAAGCTTATTCATATACGCCAATTAGCGGAAAAAAAAGAATACATATTTAAAATAAAAGGATCGCGGAAATATTATGTAAAATATTTACATTTTCCTAAGTAAACGGCATACTTATAAAATATCTTATTTAATTTTGAAATACAGAAAGATTCAAAATTTAATTAAAGATTTCAAATAAATTTTAGCTCAATGAATCCAGAAATACAAATTCTCCTAAAGTTAACTGCTTACTCATGAAATAACATTATACAATTTTGAAATGCAGAAATATTTCAAATGTTATTAAATATTTATAAGTAATTTTTAACTCAGTACATCTGAAAACATTTGAAATATGAGAAATTTCTTCTTAAATATTAAATAGAACTTCACATCAAAGTTAAATTCCTCATATCTAACTATTTTATGACAGCCTTTTCAATATGAAGTAAGTTCATGTCTATAAAATAAGATAATTTAATGCATGAATCCTTAGTTGATTTTTTAAGCGACATTGTTGATTTATTGATTTCCACCAGTAGAAAAAGTTGTGTCATTTACAAGTAGTGTTACCAGGTGTTCCGCGTAAATCGGGGTTCCAAATGCTCTGGACACCAGTATTTTAAAGTAATTTTTTTCGCCTTATCTAATGCAGAATTATCAGCTATTAACCCTTTGAGGGGCACTCAATTTTGTTTCTGTAATTTTGAATTCCCACTGGAAATTTGGAAAAATTTTATTTCAAAATAAGGAAAAGCAATTTTTCAATTCTTTTTCAGCGAAGTTATAAAAATAAAACTTAATTAAAAGTTTCTGGTGCAAATCTGAATTAAAATTAGGTGGGATATAATATATCCTACCACTCCTCAAGGGGTTAAAGATGCCGAAATAAACTTTAAGAAATTAGTGGTATCCAGAGCATTTGGACGGACACCAACGCGGACACCTGGCAACACTATTTATAATACTCGCAGCGTGTAGGGGAAATTTTTCGAAAAAAATTATCTTCATGATACGTTTCTCTTGCATATGCCATAAAAATATATCCCGCAGATTGTTGATTGGGAATACTGGTAAGGACAATAAATTTTTCTTATATGCTATGAGCCCTGCATTTATAATAAAAGCATCCCGATCATGGAAAAAATACATGCAGCGATTATTGTTTTATAGGTTATGCTTATTGAAGATTCATCATTAGTCGAGATTACTTTCATTAACTGAAAAGTATGTTGTTTTATATAATGCGTATAATTAACACCGATCAAGGAAAATATATTTAATATATAATTTAAATTCTACTTTGAAAGGATTTCAAATGTACTTGCACTGATATTTGATTAATTCTCCGAGGATGGTTTTAGCCATATGAAAAATTTTATATGGTGTTTGGCAATAGAGTTATGGTAGCTATAAGGATGCCGCCGCGGTCGCCTGGCGCATTAAACGCCCCGGTCAGCCCGAAACTGCTGGTTGATATCTTAAACTTATTGAATTTAGCCTTTAAATTTTTCGGATGATAACTTCCGTGATCGGGTCTACTACTGTTCAAGGGGAGGGAAACGACCGCGCTCGTGCCTGTTCAGTGAAGTGGCGGCAATTCAGTAAGTTTAAGATGTCGACCAGTAGTTTCAAATCATGAAATTTTGATGACAAACGAATTTTTGTCAAGTGCCTTAAATCAAGAAAATTTTTAAATAATAGTATTTTAAATGAAGATAATCTGAAGTATAAAAAGTATTTAGTAATCTCAACTATTCGGATTCTTAAGTAAAATGCACAATAAAGCAATTTTTTAAAGGCATTTGAGACAGTACCATAATAATGCCATATTTATCTTTAATTTTCCGACTGCAATGTATTCATTTTTTTGTTTGTTTGCTTCTGAGTGGTATAAGCAATAATGTAAATTTAAAAGCAACGTTAAAAACGCCAGAATATTCAAACTTTGAGCAGACAAATTTCGGTAGCCATTAGCGTAACGTCCTCAGTGCTACTCCTAGCGTACCGTCCTACCGCTAAAGGCTACCGAAACTAGTCTGCTCAATGTTTGAATATACTGGCGTTTTTAACGTTGCTTTTAAATTTCTATAATTCTGCGCCAAGTAGCATCTTAATAATTATAAGCAATAATGTTTTCTTTCTATTTAGCTATTCTGGAGATATTTTTAATCCGCCTTAGTAGGCATTTAAAAACTGTAAAGTTTATATCTACCCTATGTATATAAAATCCTAATGAAACGAATTTATGAAACGGATATATGAATCGACTGATTAAACAACTGATTATGTTTCAAGCGATTTCTCCTAAAATATGGAATACTTTGCGATGAAATTAACACCAAAAATCAGCATTGATCCGCAGATCTCAAAACTGGTATTAGAATTTTTAAATTCGAATTAGTTTTCGAAATATTAATTTTTTTTTTCTAATTTTATATACATTTTTCTAATGATGGCAACTCAAATTTTAATCAAACAGATATTTTTTTTCATATTTCAGAAAAGGTTGACATGGTAACCCGGCTATTGTTGTTCATTTGATAACAAATGTTTATTTATTTTTATTTCTTTTTACAAATTATGTAAATTATTTTGTTCTATGATTATTATTTTTTTTATATTTCCTTTAGGAAATAATAGAAAATAATTAAGAAATACAGTACTACTTAGTTATTCCGTCGACCAATTTCGCCAAATTATATAAATCGCCAAAACACTCGGCAAATTATACAAATTGACATAATTTTTATTTCAAATAACGAAAGAACAAATAAATTAGTATAACATTAATAAATATACAAATAAAACGTCGAAATAAAAATCACTTGATGACGTAAACACGTGTAACTTGCTTAAAGTCAAGTGAATGTGACATTTACGATCAACCATTATTTTCATTTAATCTTATAGTTTGGCGATAGATTTTTGGTAGACGGGATAACTAAGTAATACCAAAAACGCATATGTAATTGGTATTTGAAAACGAGGTTTTCGCCAAATTTTCGTAAAAAAAAAAAAATCACGCCAAACCTGCTGTGCGTATATGACATCTGGCCAAATATTACCACTCGAAACAAACAAAAAAAAAAATGCTAACTGGCGAGTGGAAAAAAAGCTATTGGCGAGATTTGCATCCGGCTAGCGTAACAGTACCAAGAATTCTTTGCAACCATGGAAAATTTTATGTAGTTTTATTCTAAAAAAAATTTTTGATTTTTTAATCAAAATGGAAAACTTACGGTCCCATATTGGCGCGATTTTTTCCTGACGCCAATGTCATATACGGAATGGGCACTTAACTGGCGCCAAAGTATCGTTATTTTGGTTGATATGGTAAGCCGGACGTTGTTGTTTATGCTGCTGATACGTTCCCCAAATTGGCGTCGTTAAAAAATCGCGCCAATATGACATCTGCGCCAAACTTTCATATGAACGGCGAAGGGATCAGACCGTATTTGTTTATGGCAGTTGATGACTTGAACGATTATAATATAGATGAAATGATGGCGATAGAATAATATTTGGTGACTTATCCCTGTGCCTGGCTAACATTAAGTACCAAAAAGGCACCTAGAATATAAAAAGCGAAGTGGTCCGCCTGGAACTGTTGATGATAGTCACATGACTTAGGCTATTGTTATAGAGATTGTTTTAAAATACAGGGAGACAAAGACTCTGTATACTTAGTTTATTTTATTTTAGCTTCTTTTCAAATGTTTAACTGATCCTCTTTAATCAAAAACAAAAACAACCATTGGATGTCTTAACAGCAACCGATTCGCCCTTAAATTTTTGCAATCAAAGGGAATTGAATGGAAACCCGTTTACAGGGAGATCTGCACAGCTTTTTCTGTATAATTCAATCTTCTCTAATATTTTTAAAACCCATCAGATTAGCGTGTTTTTAGATTCTACGGTGTCTGAATGGGGGTTGGCGAGCGTAGCTTGCAAGCGGCAGAACCCCTTAGTACTGTATAAAGTTTATATTAAACTGTAAAGTATACTTCGGGTGTCCTAATAGTCCAAGAGCCGACAGCACAAAAACCCATGTTATCAAGCACAAGAAAAAAAAACTTTTTTTATGGGAGAGTAGAAGTAGGGGAATCTAATGATTCATGTCTGCCGGAAGTGAAGTGGTGCATAAGCCAAAAATTAATACCACCAGTAGTTGACTCGTAGGTTTATCATTGTGTTTGTCCTACAACTATCTTCCATGTTTTTATACCTTTGTTTGTAGGACAAACACAATGATAAACCTACGAGTCAACCACTGGTGGTATTAATTTTTGGCTTATGCACCACTTCACTTCCGGAAGACAGGGATCATTAGATTCCCCTACTTCTAATCTTCCATAAAATAAAGGGTTTTTTTGTGCTTGATAACATAAGTTTTTGTGCTGTCGGCTCTTGGACTATAAACAGAAGTGGCTGATTTTAAAATTCAATAACTTGCAAATGGTGACATCTATTAAAGAAATTCTTGCAGGAGGGTTATATAGGATGTCAGGCGTTTCTTTTTTACTGAGATTCCTGATTTAAATAGAAGCTATAGATGGCGCTGCAAGAAACAGGAGCTAAATCCAGGCCCAATTTTTTATTTCTCTCTTCCCTCAGTATTGATGCGAAAGAAGGAGGTTAAATGTATAGAGTGGTTCTTAGCTGCCAATGCAATCTTGGTCTTAGGGTCGCAATTCATATATTTTACCTCCATTCGCATCAATACTGGGAGAAGAGTGAAGCAAACAAATCGGCCTGGATTTAGCGCCTATTGCTTGCAACGCCATCTATCGCTGCTATTTTGAACTATAATTGGGAATCGCAGTGAAAAAAACCTCATGAAATTTTACATATCCCTCCTGCAAGAATTTTTTGAATAACTGTCACCATTTGCAAGTTATTGAATTTTAAAATCAGTCAGTCCATTTTAGGACACCTGGTTATACTTAGATAGTTAAACGACAAATTTTAAAATTGAAATATGAATCTACTCGTTTTCTTTTAAGTCCAGTTGTATCATACACGAGTGCATGACATATTCAAATATAAGTTTTCTTAAATACATAAGAAAAATATTTGTCTATATTAAATTGTTTTAAAAAACATTGTTCTTATACACCATTATCAATGTTACACCAAAAATCATCATCAACAACATTATACGAATCAGATTTAGGCGACTCTTCAAATATGTCTTGTTAAAGAAAGTCCAAAGTACCGCCAAGTCATCATCACCAGCATTATATGAATCAGATTTAGGTGACTCTTCAAGTATGTCTTGTTAAAGAAAGTCCAAAGTACCGTCAAGTCACCATCAACAGCATTACATGAATCAGATTTAGGTGACTCTTCAAATATGTCTTGTTAAAAAAGGTCCAAAGTACCGTCAAATCATCATCAACAGCCATTATATGAATCAGATTTAGGTGACTCTTCAAATATGTCTTGTTAAAAAAGGTCCACAGTACCGTCATAAGAACCGTATGGGATAACAAGTTGTAAAGTTAAGGAAGCGCGTAAAGGCTTTCCTGTTTCTAGATTTATAGCCACTAACATCACATGAGCGGATAGGGAAAACATTACTGTGGTATTTAGGCGTCCTCCATACCAATGGCTTACAAAATCTGTATGCCTATTTTGACTTTTGGACAACATTATTAAATCTTATAGTGGAACACATAATTTATTTTGTCCTAATGCCCAAGTTTCACTCTAAAGTGTTGCAGAAAACATTTTTCTAATGGAATGTTTAACACTACTACATTTCATTTTGAAAAATAAATTAAAAAAAATGTTTTTCACTTATTTTACATTAGGCGTTGTAATTGCAAAATAAGCATAATGTAACATTGCTTCCATATAATAAAAGTTCAGTTTGTGCAAAAATGGTACGTAATAAACAATTTGTATCGTGATTTTCACATTCCGCATCAAACATCACATTAAGAACAGTTAAAATTATTATAAGAGCTTTTCTTATAGATCTGTGTTAAGAAAATAAAATATAAAATAATCCAATTTTAATTAATTAAATAATTTTATTTTGCTGATGCTGCATGAAAACGTTATGACTTAAATTACTTAAAATAAACTCTGTCATTTTGAATGAATTAGTTTTTCTGACTCAAACTACATTTGAATTAATTAAATAATATATTAGATTAATATATTAATTAAATAATTTCCCCTATTAGGTTTACAACCGTCAACATTCTTCTCTCGCTGTTGAAAATATATATTTAAAAGGGATTTATAGATGGTTATTTTATAATATAATCAAAAACATGCTTGCACAAATAATAACTTTTCTAAAAAAAGAAAGAATAAATAAACTAACGTGTAAAAAACGAACAGGCATCAAAATGCATCGCATTTTTTTTTTTTTTTTAAGTTCTTATCTACCGTGAAACCTTCACTCGAAAATCATTAAATTCAAAGAGGCTTTTGCTTTCTGCTCAACAAGTTTTAATAAGATTCTAATTATTTTACTTGTAAAATAATTAGAATCTTATTAAAACAAGATATTTTGAAATATGTATTCATTATATGAAACAGCAAACTTATTTGTATGATTATTCAATAATTAATTTGTTCATAATAAACAGATATGAGGAATTTTAATTATTTTTTAGTAACGTAAGTATTTTTAAGATACTCGTTATAGAAATAATTATAAGAAAATGAAATGTAGTTGTTTTATGGTGATTATATAAAATTCCCTTGGTTTTTGATGCTCATATTCTTAGTAATTAAAAACAGGATTGCTTGGTTAAACATTTTTGTGAAAATTAATAACATAAATTAACAATAAAATTTGCTGTTTGACAAGAAATTTGCATTTTGAATTATAGCAGTTTACAATAAATAAACTTGGATAATGCTAAACTATAATAACGGAATAATGTGATATAAATTATCGTTAAATTACTTATTTGCTATAAATGCGGAAAGCATTTTTTACAATCAAAACATCATGTATGACAAATCACAATACTCACAAATAATAATTTTACATCAAAATTAGATATTATATGGATAGATATGGATTAATTTTTACTATTATTACTAAAATTGCATAGCATCTCTTTCCAAATTTTAGGTAAATCAAGGGATACTGAATCATTGCAAATATTCTCGTTGCGTAAAAATATCTCTATTGATTCCCGGATAATGGATGGCAAATAAAATCTTGATAGATAAATTATTCTGCTATTTTTAAAACTGATCTGTAAAGGTTCTTTGCTGCATATTCTGGCCAAAGCTGTGATTCTCCTGTTGTACTTGATGTCTGTTATACGTTCTTTGATTCTAGTTTTATGTTTTCTGCTTGTCATACCTATATAAAACTGCATTGTTCCATCTTCTTTGGTAAAAGGTATTTCGTATACCCCTGATAAGTATACTCCTGATAGTATGCAAGAAAATAGATCCAATTGAATCTAACCAGTTATCAGGAGTATACGAAATACCTTTCACCAAAGAAGATGGAACAATGCAGTTTTATATAGGTATGACAAGCAGAAAACTTAAAACTAGAATCAAAGAACAT
Organism: Maratus speciosus; assembly: GCA_963932465.1. NCBI lineage: Eukaryota > Metazoa > Arthropoda > Arachnida > Araneae > Salticidae > Maratus > Maratus speciosus. The sequence goes on along the minus strand of OZ010792.1, from coordinate 327,904,731 downwards.
ATTGCAGGAATCAAATACAACAGGAGAACAACAGCTTTGTCCAGATTATGAAGCAAAGAACCTTTACAGATCAATTTTAAAAATAGCAAAATAATTTATCCATCAAGATTTTATTTGCCGTCCATTATACGGGAATCAATACAGATATTTTTACACAACGAGAATATTTGCAATTATTCAGTGTCCCTTGATTTACCTAAAATTTGGAAAGAGATGCTATGAAATTTTAGTAATAATAGTAAAAATTAACCCACGCTCACAAATATCCAATATCATTTTATTTTATGTTTACACTTTTTTCATTATGCATGATGTCTCGTGACATTGTTTACCAAGTTATTGTTTTTTTTTTTTCAAATTTTATGAAAATATTTCTATCACGAATGATTTTGAAAATGTCGCCATTTATGCGATAAACTTTCGTCAATCTAAATAAAGATATTTTATCGTTTTTTATAGCATTATTTAGCTTAATTAGATATTATTGTTATTATATTCATATTTTTATATCATATCAAAACAGAAGTTAAATCAAAGTGATCTCGATAATCTAGTGATTTCCAAACTACGAATTGAGATCCACCAGGTCAGTCGAAATTTTGTGGGTCATGTGATGATCTATTAGTTCTTCAAAAATACATTAATAATTTTAGCTGTTGTAAAATATATAACAAAAAACTTGCATCTTTGAAAGAAAAAGACAAAAAAACTCACGAAGAAATATAAATAAGCAACATCGTGAAATGACAGTGTTTTATTAAGTTTTATATTAATAGTGACTTCAGACTAAAATTAACAAGCTCCAACACGGACATAGACAATCTCATTAGTACAAAACAATGTTATAAATTGAATAGAATTTTAAAATGTACTTTTAAATATGCAAATTTTAATAATCGTATTCGTTCATGCTCAGTAAAAGATGGTTACTTTTTATTATTGTACCGCGTTATTCTTATTGTGATTAATGCTATTTCCATTTTCGTAAGTATGCTTTGTACAAAAGTTTGCCTTTATTCTGGAATAAATAATTGTGCAAAAGCATCTGAAGATGAATTTCTAAAAATAAAGTTTCTTTTGCTGCCACTAATTTTCGGAAACGTTTTCGAGTGGTTTTTATAGTGTATTAAGCAATTTTTTCAAACTGAAATATCGGTTTTTAACCCCTTGATCTCCAGGATGTACGCTCTCATTTCAGTAATCAAGGAACGTGACGTACGTCGTTCACTACACAATAATGGTTGCATATTTGAACCGCATTGGTCTGTGGTGTGCAACTGATATAACAGGGCACTGGTCAAAGGTGAGTTTTATTACACAAACATTTTACACCGCATAGCCCTGGTATATATACTCTTCACCGGCGAAATTAAGCCTAGAGGTCAAAGGGATGCTGTCAATTCTCAATTAAACATTTTCACCTGCGTAATGAATTTGAAGTAACAAAATATTATTAATTTTAATTTTAATTTTAATATTGTTATAAGCAATTTTGGACTATTACACCATAGGTTATTCAAATATAAATAAGTGAAATGTAAATAAACTACAAATCAATTGCTAAAATGGCGTATACACATTTAATATATATTAAAACATTAAAATCACTAAAATAACTATTCTACGGTTTCAACGCACTGTGGAAACTTAGCCTTTTCACAGTTTCCACACATAAAAACCCTCACAAATGCTACAGAAACACGGCCTATGGAAACTCCATGCATTCGGGAGTGACACTAGAAAATTCGTCTAAGTCTCAGAGTTTGCCGGTAACTTAAAAGTAAATAACTTTAGTACGATCGATCTTACGAAGATGACACTTTGGAACATAGTACATAAAAAGAGGACCACTGGTTCCCACTTTGTAACACCGAAATATACCGCTAAGTGCTTTTTGACATCGCATACTTTGACAGGAGAGTTCCGTGTGCAAATAGGGGGAAGGGCCCCCCGACCAGCCACTAGAAGGTCGGCTGTCAAAAGGGGGTCTTGACGGGCGGACCAATGACAGCGGATGTTGGAAACTAGCATTGTTTTCCGACAGAGAAATGAAGATATATACGAGATCTCTGAGGAGATCAGGGGGATTAGTTGACTTTTAGAAGAGTTTAGCAGAAGCTAAACGTGAAAAGAGGTTCTTCAACCTGAAGGAGAGAAAAGTTTCTCTCCAGGCTTTTCACGGGATTATTTTTCGGAGGTCGCTCCGAGGAGAGGGGAGACTTGTTTCTCTCAACGGCAACAATAGCCGATCAGCTGAGCCACAGCTGGGAGCATCAGCGGAAAAGTTGAACGCACGGGCGAACGTTAGTTCGCACCTTTAACGGACATTTGATTACTTAGAAGGGACCATAGTGTTTTCCAGAGACTCTTGAATATAACTAATCTGGACTCTGATTTGTTATCCGGTCAAGGACAATTTTAGATATTCCTACCTTACAAGACTTTATTTCATCAAATTAATTTCCTAAGTATTTGTTGTGTTAGTGTAGACATTGTATTTAGCCAAGATTTCTTGTTGTTTTGCGAGAATAAAACCTTTAATTTTCATCTTAACTAAAACCTTTGTCATCACGCCTCTGAGGATGTCATCACGCCGTCACGCTACCGCCCTCATCTGAGGCCCCACAGCACCTACGTGGCCTTCTTCAGGAATCATCCCTGAAGAAGACCACGGAGGTGCGCTGAAACCGTAGAATAGTTATTTTAGTGATTTTAATGTTTTAATATATATTAAATGTGTATACGCCATTTTAGAAATTGATTTGTAGTTTATTTACATTTCACTTATTTATATTTAATATTGTTACTGTATCGTGTTTGCCTATAAAACATGTTTGTTGAACATGAAAATGTTTTCTTGGGAATTGATAGAATCCTAAAAACCTATATGCCAATTGAGAAAACGGATTAAAACACTATAAAAACTACTCGGAAATGTTTCCGACAATCAGTGGAACTAAAAGATTTTTTTAAATTGCTTAGTTAAATCTAGAAAATATATTAGTTTCTGAAATTTCTAAAAATGAAGAACGTTTTTGGGAATCATGGGTAACGGCTACATTCTATTTTCCTAGATCAAAAAACGTTTGTCTTTCATTACAGCGTGTGAAAGAAAAGCCGACACAACCTGCAAAAATTCATTTTGCTTTTTATTCCACTAATAGGTCTGTCATATGTGCGTCTCGCTACAGGAAAATTTTGATAGGTGTAGCTATCCGAAAAAAAGTTTTATTACGCCATATGTCCATTCATGACCACAGAAGGGGGGAGGCAAATTGTGTAGGGAGGTAAAATTACTCAACCCTCCACACCTCATCTACATCTTCATTCTTGGGGGTTTTACGCTATTATGAACGTTTTTACTCTTGCATACAGAGCTAAGTGCTGTAATTTCATGTTACAGTAAAAACATGCCAATCTTCTTTTGCCACTCCTGTAAAAATATACTTTTGTCGAGATGTGTCACACTCTTGCTGGTGAGCAATGTTAGGTGGCTGAAATCTATCAAATTTTAAGAGGGTCACATAACAATAAAATTTGGGAACCACTGTTCTGGGCCATTAGAAAGGTTATTTGCCTTTGTCATTTTTATTGAATTTAAGCTTCCTTCCTCGTTGCGTGAATTAAACGGATTTCTCTTTGATCTGTTACAGGAATGGTTGATTCCCCTCAGAAGTGCACCACAGACAGCGATTGCGGGGACGCGGAGCTCCTCACCTGTGACCTGGAAATGAAACTCTGCAAATGCCGCGAGAAGTACTCAGTTCTTTCGAGCACAGGGAAATGTCTACCAGGTAAACAATCTTTTTCGATTATTTAATCATTCAATAACTTATTCGTCATAACTACAGTAGTTTCCCCCAGACTAAAGGGATTTCCTGCCGAGAAAGGTTATAAGGGCAATGGTTCACAACCTTTCTACGTTGTTTCTCTGAAATCAACACAGTCTTTATACACTAACAGAAAAGAGACTCGTTTTTATACACTAAATTATTTCTATTTTTCCAGCAAATAATTTTCGCACAAACTTTTCTTGTCTGGAAAGCTGTGAAAAACCGAGACAAAGACACAAATGGGTACTATAAGGTAACTTTAATAACTATATTACTATGTATAACTGTTATCGGGTTTCAATTAAACCGTTTCGTCGGACATTTTCCATTTTACTTTTGGTGGTACTTGCTAGACGTTATACAAAATTTAGATCCATAATTTTGAGACAGTACTTGATTCGATTGATCAATTTCTGGATGTTATCTGCTTTTTAGCCTTTAACATATACTTTAGACTAAGATATGCCCAGAACCGCTCAATTGGTTGAATTCTGGGAGCGTTAGCCGGGTTGTCGCACTTCTCTATGAAAGTGATGTTTTGCTGGCGGAAGTGGTTCAGAACGATTTTGAAATAATGACTGCTGGTCAAGTCTGCCCAGAAGACGTAATCACCGCCATTGTAATGCCTACCGATATAAGGGATGAACTAACGGCGAATGCACTTATTAATTGTTGTTACCCCTTGACAGCGAACCTAGATTTTCGGATGAACGAGACAACTCAAGCCTTTCGGACTCATTGCAATCCAAACGATGATCTTATCTTCGACTTTCGATTTAGTAGCGAATCTGATGATAGGTTGTGCCGTGGAGACGTCAAATATGTAGTAGATACCATTATAGTTAAAAGTGGAGTGAGCGACCGTAAAAATGACTCCTCATCCAAGATGAATACTCGATCAGAAAATTTTTTGAACAAGCGACCACAAATCGTTTTTGCGGCAACCATTTGCTTTTCTATTCATTTTGGTATGGCCCTTTTCTTGTGATATTTGATATTAAGCTTCTTGGTGATTGCCTTATGTAGATAAAGGAGTGAAAAACTGAATTTGGCAGCCGAGGAATGGATTAGTACCCGGTCGTTTTTGTCAAAAAGCCGTTTCAACTGTTGTAATTTTGACTATGGGTTTTTGGGCCTTCCTACCCGACTCGGATTGTCTTTTGGTCGAGAATCCCTTCTAGTAATGTTGTAAAACATCGTATATAGTTCATTGGAGATATTTTTGTCAAAAAAAATGGTTCACGTTGAACTTGTTCCCATGATGAGTATTGCCATCGTAAAGCTTGTGCAAACGCGTACGCAGACACTCCTCTTTCGACTGCATTCTCGGAAAACACAGATTATTTAATGAAATGTCGGGTAACGGACGTACCCTTATATACAATAACGTAACACTTCATGCGAAGATTTCACATGATTCGTATTCATTTTCTATTTTGCACAACATCAAAGTTTGTGCGGATTTTCAGGAAACAGTCCTTACTATAGGTGTAAGACTTACTGTGGTTTTAAGAGTTACTTCATGTTGAAAACAATGAAATTAATATAATTGAAATACATTAACTTTTTAAATATATCCATGATTCTGATCTTGTTTTACACATTTAAAATTCTTTTAACAATAATTAATCAGACAAACAGTAAATAGACACCTTAAATTCACTTAAAAAGGATCAAAACATCTTTAGAAAAAAAGAAAAAATCATCCTATCAAGGCCCAAGAAATCAGTTTTTACCTATCCACCTATTTTAAATACACAGATGTTTTATGGCCGAATTAAAGCGACATTTATAAAAAATTACGTTGAATAATCCAAAACTTTTTGAAATTTTACAAAACCATAGTAAAACTGTTTCAATGGAAATGATAGATAACCAATAGAAACTTCCTAAATTTTATTTCAAGAAAATAATGCCTGTTTATTTTTAAGAATAGTTTTATTTAAAAATATGTTTAAAAATGATACTCTACCGGCAAGAACATTTTTAGATGTTTTTAAAACAGTGCTACGCAAAATAACATAAATGACAGCTATCAAGGTTTTATAAAGTAACACAGAAATTTCAATAACTTAAAAAAATTCTTTAAAACGTAACTGACTATTTTTTTAAAAAGCAAACAGATTAGAGATAGAATAATCGAAAAAATTATTCCCTGTGTAGGAATAAAAATGTTTTAGGGTAAAAACAATAAATTTTTCAGTATCGAACGGAAATTTGTTTAAAAAAGTAATTGAGAAACCCTGTTTCTCTCTCTCTCTCTCCAAATTGAAAAACCTTGTATGGTACATTTGATTTTATCCGGATAACTTTTAAGTTTAGAAGATTATTTTGTTACTTTTGCTATTTTCTAGGTATTAAATTAACATTGTTTGTATATTTTTAGAAATACGTATATAAATATACAATTAAATACTGTGTAATGATTTAAGTGGTTTTCCTATAGTCTAAGGCAGCCATAGCCAACTTGTGGGCCACGGGTCACATGTGGCCCTGCGACCTTTTGTATCGGGCCCTTGACACGTATATAAAATTAACTTTAAAGGTGAATAAAATGCATTCAAATTCACTGCCGTTTTATGTATTTCCATGGGAAGACAAAATCTGTCCTGCTATTTCTAACTTCATGTTAAAGCATCTCTAATGCCGTTTTTCAGTCAAAAGTTCTTTTTAAGTGTTGTCCTATTTGTGCTACGGTGTTGTTCTTAATCTTCAACACTAATCAAACATTATTACAAAATAATTGAATTTTTACTATATATTTCTACAATGAAAAAAAATCCTGACGGCTCGGCCAGTAGGTGGAGGTATATTTCGAAGTTAAATACTAATTTCACCAACTAAAACTAAATCAAGATTAGAGATAAACACAGTTTAACAATTTCATCTGGCCGTTATTGACGAATTTATAATTTCATTTTTCTGTAAAAGCTGGTTTTATCAGAATCATGTTAAGGCGGTATTCAAAATTTGAAACTCAAAATGTTAAAATATCCCAATATTTCCATATTTGGGTTTTTGTCATGTTTCAATACGTTTTTTCAAACTCACATGATGTTACATGTTTACCTGGTGACGTCCATTATATTTGCAATATGACGTAATATTCACTTTCTTTTAATTCGTCAAACTATTTATTTCATTTTCATTTTTCACGTGGAAATCTTGCAATTGAAAAGCAATTGTTGTGATAAGAATTATCTAATTTTTTTTAATTGTTGGCAACTGGCTATAACGAAAAAGTTTAAATTTCCCTGTCATTTTTCTGTTAGAGCTGGTTTTATCAAAATCATGTTAAGGCGTTATTAAAAAATTTTAACCCTCCCCTATTTTCCACCCCTCATTTGCAATCCCCGCCGAGATATTAGTCATCTCAATGTGTTTGGCGAGTTTGAAGATGATCTGTACATAATTGCGACTGTTATCGTGCGGACAAAATGTAGTACATACATATATAATAAACTTTTTAGGTGGGGGTGGGTTTGGGTTCCTGGGGTCATATAACAAAAAATTATGAAGGAATTTTCCAAAAGTCCCACCATGGTAACGACTACAATAGGTAGCATTTCTTATGAAATCTACCTAAAAAAATAAATGAAAAGCTTTTGCACTGAGAAAAAGACAGAAGAAAGAAAATTTCTTGATATTTTTTCTTTAGAACTTGTAAATTCTGCACTGTTACATTATTTCGTTTTATACTTATTATATAGCTAATAATTCTTTTTAGGGTAGAACGTTTGTTGCGGAAATAATTGGTACCAAAATATTTTTACACTATCTTTTGTAAACTTCTTGGCCTATTTCTGAAACATTTGCAATAAAAATCTACCACGAAGTTTATTGTTTGGAAATGGTGGTGGTGAAATATTTTGGTAACATTTCTTCCGAGACAAACGTTCCACCATACTGATAATGTAAACTTTGTTACACTACTTATGGTATCTTATCATTTTAATTTCCATTATTTAAGTATGTTGCAGCCCGCCTAATGTTTCAAACTATTGTTTGTGGCCCGCCTACTGTTTCAAATTTTTGTTTGCGGACCGCGAGTAAAAAAGATTATGTATGTTTCTAAAGAGTCAGAATGCACGCTTTTATTTCCATTGTTTAGAATGTGTGAGATGCAGAAATTGTAAGGGTATTTAACGTATATTTCAATTTTTAGAAATACTAGAGGATCTAACAAGGACGTCCCAGGCTTACAGAATAAAACCATTTTTTTAAATATATATAACATAAATTTTCTTTAGAATATATAATACAGCTCATATTCAAAATATTAGAATAATTACTTTTTTTTTACAAACTGAAAATATCGTTTGGCAAATTTAATGACTTTTTATGCAAATATGCAAACGATATTTTTATTAAGAACTTATTGTTGATTAAGCTTATTTATTATCTTAAAATTAATATCATTTTTGAAAAGATTAATTGAAAAAAATTATTTTAAAAAGTTAAAATATTAGAATATTTATTCAAGTGGTTCAAAATATCAGAATATTTCACATTAATTCTCCTTTAATTATCACCAATTCATAACTGGTGGCATCATGGATTAAATTAAGACGATTTTATTTAAAATCAATATTCTCTTTGCAGTTTATTGCTTTTTCGTCTTAAAATGGGTCGTGTGAGTGATATTCCTGAATCTATTAAACTTAGGATGGCTGATTTGTTTTGGCACGGTAAAAATCAATGTTTTATAGTGAATTTTTTACACTGTTCGCAATCAAGTGTTAATAAAATACTAACACAATATTTAAAAAATGGAAATTTTCAAAATAATCGCCGAAATGGCGGCCGAAAACTAAAAACATCTGCTAGAGCTGACAGGAAACTGAAAAGTATAGTTCAGAAAAACCGTTTTAAAAGTGTGCGATTCTTGCACCTAAAGTGGAAAGAAGAAGGAGTTGAAGTTTTTACATCGAGAACATTAAGGCGTCTCCATAAATTTAAGTTTGAATCTCGTGTACCGAAAATAAAACCTCTCATGACTGCAAAACAAAAGCATATAAGATTGAATTGGTGGAAATCAAGACGTTTATGGAGCGAAGAAGATTGCAAAAACATATTAGTTAGTGATGAAATTATGTTGTATAGATACAAAACATACTTTCATCACTAAATAATATATTTTTCCAATCTTCTTCGCTCCATAAACGTCTTGATTTACACCAATTGAATCTTATACGTTTTTGTTTTGCAGTCATGAGAGATTTTGTTTTCGGTATACGAGATTCAAACTTAAATTTATGGAGACGTCTTAATGTTCTCGATGTAGAAACTTCAACCCCCTCTTCTTTCCATTTTCGGAGCAAGAATTGCACACTTTTAAAACGGTTTTTCTTAACTATACGCTTCAGTTTCCTGTCAGCTCTAGCAGATGCGTTTGGTTTTCGGACGCCATTTCGGCGATTATTCTGAAAATTTCCACTTTTTGAATATTGTGTTAGTATTTTACTAACGCTTGATTGCGAACAATGTAAATAATTCCCTATATAACATTGAATTTTACCGTGCCGATACAAATCAACCATACGAAATTTAATAGATTCAGGAGTATCACCCAGACGACCCATTTTAAGACGAAAAAGCAAACAAACTGTAAAAAGAACACCGATTTTAAATAAAATCGTCTGAATTTAATCAATGATGCCACCAGTTATGAATTGGTGATAATTAAAGAGAATTAATGCGAAATATCCTAATATTTTGAACCACTTGGATAAATATTCTAATATTTTGACTTCTCAAAATATTTTTTTTTTCAATTAATCTTTTCAGAAATGATATTAATTTTAAGATAATAAATAAGCTTAATCAACAATAAGTTCTTAATAAAAATATCGTTTGCATATTTGCATTAAAAGATGTTAAATTACCAAACGATATTTCCGTTTGTGAAAAAAAAGTAATTATTCTAATATTTTGAATATGAGCTGTATATTTATTACTAACAACACAAAAAAACATTTTTATTTGAAAAAGTATCAATTTTGCATTCAAATAAACTTTCAAATTTTATTAAAAGCTATACTTTCGCAAGGCTTTGTATGCAAGGCGAATGTTTCTCTCTGGAATAATTTCCATGTATTAATATAGTTTCTATCGATGCTGGATTTAATTATGTTTCGTGTTTGCCCTATGTCAGTGGCTTACATCTTGTGCTGCGTTTGTAGCCTTGCCAACATATAATAGTGAGAAATTTTCATCGTTCCATGTGGTTTAGTCGGTAGAACGTCAGTGCGCTATACTGATGGCCCAGGTTCGAGTCCCGGCATGGAATCTTTTTCACTATGTTGGCCTTTGCGCCTCTTAAGCAATTACTTTGAAATTTGATTTTCATTTGAAATATTGTATGCAAGGTGAATGTTTCTCTCTGGAATAATTTCCATATATTAATATAAGCTATACTTTCGTACCAGTTAACAGACGAAGAAATTGCCGAAAATTTCGTTACTTGCAACAGTCCTTTTTTATTATGATCATTTCAGTTGTTTAAGCGCGTAGTTCGACTACACGTCTCTTAAATTTTTGTTTTATTTGTACTATTTTATTATTTTATATTATTTATTGCGTTTCAGCTTCGTTATGGAATAATCAGCCGAAAACAATTGCTGAACTATTTATATTAATGTAAATGCAAACGTCTATATTTATCTTTCATAATCACCTATATGCGAAAGATTTAAGAAAATGCTAAGAAATTATTTTAAAAACCACAAAATTGAGCAAATTGCGATACAATTTTCAGACAAATTGCAATACAGTTTTGAAACAAATTGCATTTGTAAGAACATCTTTTTCTCTATTCGACGGCGTAAAAATTGAAAATGTACGATGTTTAAAAGTTAATAAAATTGCAGCAAAAGCGAAATTTGATCGTCTACTATTCCCAACATCAAAATGACGTCAGAGTTATGGACGAACACGTTTGTTATAAGCATCTTTGTTGTATTACAATTAATGTTTCCATGTCCGCTGTCTCAAAAAGCGGGACAGAGAGACAAAAAAAATGGGACAGTAGCTTCATAATCGGAACATAAAAATATAGTAAATCCTATCAAAACAGAACCTGTCTATAACGGAATCCTGTCTCAATAGTAAAATATTCATAACCAGTTACGAAATAAATACTATGCAATTACATATTTAAGACGGAAACTAAATAAACGTTACTCGATGTTACGAAAGAGTAACAAACGTTTTATACAGGACTTAACGTTTGCATTGTATGCTTGACAAATTAATAAGTTAATCAGGGCTGAATATTAAAAGGGCAATCTAAATCTTAACTTTCATATTAACGACCTACATCTTAATTGACCTACTTCATTCTGAAACAACCCTTTACGCAGTATTCTCAAAAAGAAATAAATCATGAAATAAATCACTATCATTGTGAATAAATACGCGAGTTAAACTTTCACACTGTTTATGAAAATTAAAAAAAAAAAGAAAAAAAAAATGTACCTAAACACAATTTAGTCACGCATATATGTACATGTCATAAATAAAGTATATCACAATGCTTATTATTGATTCTAATTATTCATGTCAAATGCACTAATGCATCTTCTGCAGATCAGCATACATGTTAATACTTGTATTTATTGTACGTTTATACTGATTGACATAACTTTTCTTGATTATGTAACAAACTTAAAAGAAAAAAGATGTATTGTTTAATATATATGGCGGACTAGTGTCAAGGACTAATGAGCTCTAAAAGCTACGATATTTAGAAGTCTAGAGTGCTTCTTTCTTCCTTATTCTCTGGTTAAAATTGCAAGAAACGACACCCGTGAAAAAAAATATTTTCCGAACAGTTCAATATTAAAAACCCTTATCGGATACTCTTCCTAAAAAAGAACTTCTTCCTAAAAAAGAAATGTCTTATTATCCAAATAATTCGTTTTTATTTTGTTGAAAGTAATTTATGGCTTCAAGATTGTTGAGATAAACTCTTTTTGACAAGATAACTATCACTCACATCGCATCATTCTTTATTAACTTGCCCGGAAATGTGATTACACTTTGTGCGGGCAATAACCAAATTCCCCCCTTCAAAATGCTTTCATTTTCTTGTTTTATAATATTTTTACGGATATCCAAAGCATAAATTCTGCTGTAACTTCCGTTTCACACGCTGAATTTATTTAAAATAATTCGGGGAACTTTCAACTATTGTTCGCTTTTCCTGGAACAGACAGTAATGATAAGATAATTAATTAAGACCGGCAATTCCCGGCATTAAAAGGGATGAATATGGCAGATAGAATTTGTTTTTAAGCATATTATACGTAATTCATGAAATATATTGTCTTTTTTTACTATTTGGAATCGTTAAATATGCATAAAGTCTGAACTTATGATTTTAAATAGCAAATCCAGAAATCGATCTTTGCATTCTGTAATTCATATATCCAAGAAATTTATTCAATATATCTAATATACAATAAAGAAGCAAAGTACGTACATTGATTTATAATATGGAATGATATATATTTCTGGTCTATTAAATTTAATAAATGAGATTTTATTTCTTTTAATCATCGTGAAAATTGGATATAAAAGGTTGAAAATAACAGCATTGAATTTTATTTTCCCTTAAAAGATTGAAAAACTTTTATCGTGCTTTCATAATAGCTAAACTCGTTTCATTCCACAACATAAAATACTTTATTCAAGACTGAATTCGTTCATAAGTTATGTAAAGAAATTCATATAAATTCCAGGTTTTAAAAAAAAGAAAGGTAAAGTTAAGGTATATGCCTACATATTGAAATTTCTTTATTATGGCTTTTTTTTTCTTTTCTTTCTTTCTTTTTTTTTTTCTCAAAAGATAGATCGTGTATTTTTGTATTAAAATTATTAAAGCCTGCTTTCTTGGATTTCTAGATCAGTTTTAATTTGGTTCTATATTGTTTAGAACTGAGCAAAATAGGTACAGTCGTGGAAAAAAAAAAGTAAACACCCCCTACTAACTTCTCAACAAATTATCGTAGAAGAAAGTTACTGGTACCAAACGAATGGAAATAAAGTCTGCTTTTAAATGATGTATATAAAATTTGCTTAGGGGGCCATCTACAAATTAAAACAAACCATAACCTTGTTTTTTCAATATCAGTACACAATTCTGACAGCATTAATGAATTCTACACCGTTCAATTAGCCTAAAAACAAATTTTTATGCAATTCGTACCATAAGTTTCCGAGAAATTAATTATTTTAAAACGAGCGTATTTTAAGGGCTGCATCCATATTGAAGTTTGGCACTCGATTGTTAACCGAGAGAACCCCCTTCTTGATCAAGGCACCACCACTCAAGCAGTCAATGAAGCCGGTTAGATTACAGGACAGCAGAAGAAATTTCAAATATCTACTCACTCCTATCATAGACGGCCCCTTAAACCATCATTTTGCCGTTTTTTAAGCATAATTTGAAAACTACTTGGAATTAAAATGTGAAATTTTGGATTTCCATAAAGCAGGACTTAATAAATCTAAATCCATCAAAAAAATTGTAGGTTGCAATTCATAATTTTTTCGAATATTAATTTCATAATTCGTAATCCATATCGTAAAATTATAAAAATTGCAAATTCAGCGTATTTATGTTTGGGTATATTAGAATTATTGATACACAAAAAATTAGCACATTAGGAGAATAATTTCAGGAGATATAAATAAAAATATGAAAATGTAATTTAACATTAGAAGCACTAAATTTTTAATTTTTATAATTCAAAAACTTATCATTCAAATGAATTGAAATTTGGTGTCTATGCATAGTTTGAACCGAAGATTTGAAATATCTCGTTAAAATTGGGTATTGCCATTGAAAAAAAATAAGTTTGGATTTGTTTTAATATGTAGATGCCCCCTAAGTAAATTTTATATCCATCATTTAAAAGTAGACTTTATATTTCCAATCGTTCGGTACCAGTAACTTTCGTTTACGATAATTTGTTGGGGAGTTAGTAGGGGGTGTTTACTTTTTTTTCCCACGACTGTACATTGTTTTATAATACGGTATGGTAATTAATATATTTATGGTCTATTAAGATTGATAACTAAGTTTTTATCACTTTTAATCATCGTGGAAAATGGATTTAAAAGGTAGAAAATATTAACCTTGAATTTTATTTTTTCTTAAAATATTAAAAAACTTTTATCGTGCTTTCATAATAGCTAAATTTGTTTTTTTCCGTAACATAAAATTCTTTATTCCCGACTGAATTCTTTTCTAAGTTATGTAGAGAAATTTATGAATTCCAGGTTTTAAAAAAAGAAAGGAAAAGTTAAGGTATACGCCTACATTTTGAAATTTATTTATTTATTTTCAAAAGATAGATTGTGCATATTTGTATGAATATTATTAAAACCTACATTTTCAGATTTCTAGATTAGTTTGAATTCGGTTCTATCTTGTTTAGAACTTGAATTAAAGACATTTTAATATTAGTAGTTTAAAGAAACGATAGTATAAGGTATTTAATTTCAGTTTTAACTTTTTCTCAAAATGCAATTTTTCACATTTTGCTTTAGTACAAAACATCAAAACGCAAAACCCCATGATCCTTATGAAACTTAAAAAAATATTCTAAAATGTTTGATTTAGGAAATGAACCTATTGTATGATTAATAGGGGTTTTTTTTTTTCATTTTTTATTGATACAAGTTATGAACTGTCATATATTTTGAAGATTTTTTTCTGTGTATTACAACGTTAACTTGTATGACTTATTAAATAACAGGGTTACAGTTATTAGAGAGGTTTAAACCTTCATAATAAAATATAAAGAATAAAAATATCTTGGTTTAAATTAGAGTGTTGTTGTTTTGCATAAATGACATTTATTGCTATTTTTCACATATATTTAAAAAACAAAAACAAAATGAAATATAAAATTATTTTTCACGTTGTTCAAAGTTTTTAGCCCTATTCTATAACGTAACACAGATTAGAAGTGAATTTTTAAAACATTAAAAAGTCATCTTTAACTCTTTTCGGCGCGGACTCTTTGTAAAATGGTGGACTGACACCTGAATTTACAAAGGAATTTAATAAAAAATAAGAAATTGCTTATATTCCCGTACTTTATAAAAGGAAAATTTTAATTAATTTTTTCTTGGTGCCAGTACTCTTAAAATTAGATGTCCTTTTTTGTGAACACCGATCGCTAAAGGGTTAAAGGTAGTCAAATACCTAGAAATATTAAAAATGAAAATATATAATGACCATATGGTTTAGAAAGAAGTTGGATAGTTAAAAATACAACTAATGACATTCATTAAAAAAAAACTACATTACATTCCGAACAACCCAATACACAAGTCACGGGAAAATTTATGGACTTCCGATATATAATTTCGCTTTATACAAATTTTGAACGTTATTTAAGCGAATTATAGCAATTCCCATTTTTAACTACTCTAGCTTCGGCCATGACCTTAAACTTGTACAATCCTCTTCATTTCAAATAAGGTCTGCAACCGTGACTTTTCAAGTGTCTTCTACATTTTTATTCCGTAAATTCCTTTAACTTAACAGGGTATCACTGAAAGAAGAAACCCTTCACTTTTATTTGAAATATTCTACGACAAAACTGAGATAGAGCGATAACATGCGGCGTTGGAATCTCGCCAAGAAATTACAGCATTGAATTTAAAAACTGTAAAAAAATAAAATAAATAAAGAACCGTAGAGTCTCGATTATCCGAGTAAATATGGACCAAGCTCACCTCGGATAAGCAAAAAACTTGGATAAACCGGATTTACACAAATCGTCACCAATTCAGGAGATGAAATATTAATTTTCACTTATTTCATTAATTTTTATGGTATTAGTAACTGTTTTAAAATTTACATTAAAGTTACTTTAAAAAGAAAACGTGGAATGAAATTGTTTATTTGAAAAAGCCCTTGATAATTTTTTTGTTTGTTGAATGTCAATTTTGCTTCAGTATGTTTATTTTTGTTTTTCCTCAGTATTATGCTACTGTATAGCTACCAATTTCTAAGATTTTTCGTTATCACTAAAACTGACCAGTACATTTTGCCGAAATCTAACAATAGTCAACGATTAAATTTTAGGGCTAATAAAACCGTACAAAGTGGCAGCTATGTGATTCTATTAGTGTCATGAAAATTGCAGGTGTCGCTTCTTCTTTCTGCTCAACGTATTAAAGAGTTTTTTTCAATCGAACTTTTACCTTTAGAATGGATCATTTTCTTCAAATGGACTGATAACTTCCATTATTATGAAACAGCCATTATAAATGAAGTGTTAGGTGAAGATGAAAGAGCAGTCGTAAAAAGTTAGAACTCTGATTTTCTGATCAGAATGGGGGAAAATGGCCATATTTTTTTAATAATTATTTTAATTAAAATTTAATACCCCCCCCCCCCCCCCCATTCTGACCAGAAAATCAGAGTTCTAACTTTTTACCACTGATATTTCAGCTTCACCTAACATTTCATTCATAATGGCTGTCTCATAATAATGGAAGTCATCAGTCGATCAGAAGAAACTAACTCGGTTAAAGCAGAAACTCGGATAATCGGGACTCTACTGTAGCTTAATAGTTGCTAGATTAAAAAAAAAAAAAAAAAAAAAGTCTAAACTATTCCAAAAAAGAAAAAAAAATGAAAAAGTAAATAAAAATGCAGTGTTTTAATAAATAGTGTCGAAGGAAAATTCAAATTTATACCGTTTATTTACTCGCATTCTGTAAATTTAAAATTCAAAATAGGAAATATGTATGGTTTTCAGCGTTTTCACTTATTTTCGCGAGTCGTAATTTTCGCGAAAATGAAGATATCGGTGATTTTGCGAGCTGAAAATTTCGCGAATTTTATAAGAACAGAACCGAAAATTGAAAAATCTTGAAACTACCTAATGGAACCCCTTTTGTTTAAATTTCTAGAGTAAAAAGTATCTGTGGACCTGCAAATATCACGACTAAAACCGATTCACGCTTCTTGGCTTGCGCAAACATTTAACGGTGTTAAAGCCAAATATGAGATAACTTTGAATGGCTTCAAAGAAGCTGGTATAAATATTGTAAGTGAATGAGCTGCATTCTATTAGTTGTATTATTGTTTTTATTCAAGAAATAGTTGTAAGTATTCAAGAAATTTTTGTACTTATTTGTTATTTAAGTAACTGTAATCATTAAATTGTGGATAAGTGAAAATTTTCTGACTTTTTATTATTATTTGAGGCGAAGAAAAATATTTCGTGAGGCTTAAATTTTCGCGATTACGACGGTCTTGCGAAAATCGCGAAAATTAAAGCCTCGCGAAAATAAATGCTTTTACAGTACTGTATCTTTTTCGTACGTTGTTGTGTCGAAGAAATAAGACAAGGATGTCTAAGTCAAAAGCTTCGATTTTTAAAATTATTTATTTATTTATTGGTTATTATTATTATTATTATTATTATTATTATTATCGTTATTATTAATGCAGAGTATCACTGAAAGAAGAGACCCTTCACTTTTATTTGAAATATTCTACGGCAAAACTGAGATAGAGCGATAATATGCGGCGTTGGAATCTCGCCAAAAAATTACAGCATTTAATTATAAAAACTGTAATAAAAATAAAGTAGCTTAATTGTTGCTAGGTTAAAAAAAAAATAGTCTGAATTATTCCGAAAAGAAAAAAACAAGTAAAAGTAAATTAAAATGCAGTGTTTCAATAAAAAGTGTCAAAGAAAAATTCAAATTTATATCATTTATGTACTCATATTCTATCAATTTAAAATTCAAAATAGGAAATGGGAATGTTTTTCAGCGTTACATACTTTATCCTTTTCGTATGTTAATGTGTCCAAGAAATAAGGCAAGGATATCCATGTCAAAAGTTTCGTTTTTTTATAATCTATTTATTTATTTGTTATTATTATTATTATTATTATTATTATTATTATTATCGTTATTATTAATGCAGAGTATCACTGAAAGAAGAGACCCTTCACTTTTATTTGAAATATTCTACGGCAAAACTGAGATAGAGCGATAATATGCGGCGTTGGAATCTCGCCAAAAAATTACAGCATTTAATTATAAAAACTGTAATAAAAATAAAGTAGCTTAATTGTTGCTAGGTTAAAAAAAAAATAGTCTGAATTATTCAGAAAAGAAAAAAACAAGTAAAAGTAAATTAAAATGCAGTGTTTCAATAAAAAGTGTCAAAGAAAAATTTAAATTTATATCATTTATGTACTCATATTCTATCAATTTAAAATTCAAAATAGGAAATGGGAATGTTTTTCAGCGTTACATACTTTATCCTTTTCGTATGTTAATGTGTCCAAGAAATAAGGCAAGGATATCCATGTCAAAAGTTTCGTTTTTTTATAATCTATTTATTTATTTGTTATTATTATTATTATTATTATTATTATTATTATTATCGTTATTATTAATGCAGAGTATCACTGAAAGAAGAGACCCTTCACTTTTATTTGAAATATTCTACGGCAAAACTGAGATAGAGCGATAATATGCGGCGTTGGAATCTCGCCAAAAAATTACAGCATTTAATTATAAAAACTGTAATAAAAATAAAGTAGCTTAATTGTTGCTAGGTTAAAAAAAAATAGTCTGAATTATTCCGAAAAGAAAAAAACAAGTATAAGTAAATTAAAATGCAGTGTTTCAATAAAAAGTGTCAAAGAAAAATTCAAATTTATATCATTTATGTACTCATATTCTATCAATTTAAAATTCAAAATAGGAAATGGGAATGTTTTTCAGCGTTACATACTTTATCCTTTTCGTATGTTAATGTGTCCAAGAAATAAGGCAAGGATATCCATGTCAAAAGTTTCGTTTTTTTATAATCTATTTATTTATTTGTTATTATTATTATTATTATTATTATCTTTATTATTATGCATTTTTTGCATCCCTCAGTTGTACAGATTGTTGCCTTAAAGCGGTTTCCTGATATTCCAATTCCCTACAATCTTTTTTTGATCGTCGAACGCAACGTACGCCGCATAAGACAGTTACTCCTTAAGCACCATATCAGGGTTCGTACGGTTGCTTGAATTTCCAGACTAAGAAATTCTTCGGTACCAATATTTGCTTATGGAAAATCTCTCCTGAAACAAGGCGAAATTTCGTCCGTTTAAACTAGATTTATTTTTCTGTAAAAAAATTCTGATATTGGGCATTGAAATTAACGGTACCTGTACGAACCCTGCATATTCAATTGAGTTATAGTATGTTCGATACAAGATGTAAATGTCGTCAAAAGTAGTTTATGTCATTATTATTTTTAATTACACTTAAATTACTTAATTACGTGTAATGTAAGGAGATGAAATAAAGGTTTATATTAAACAAACAGAAATAAGGTTTGAAGTAAATAAGTTCCATGATCACCAACAGCAATTACCGACGCAAAAAATAGATGCTTGGAACATTGAAGTCTGGACTTAAAATGATGACATAGGCACATACGTCCTGGTATTTCAAATAGAAGAGTTCATGACGTACGCAGATCTTACGAGTGGTGTTTAAGGGGTTAAGGCTTTCTACTCACAGCTGTTCGCTTGAAGATTATTATGTCTTGAAACGATGTCAAAAATGCGTCGGGATACCATGTGGAAAATCATGTCGAAAAAAAAAACAATCACAAAAATATGTTGAAATCATCTCGAAACCCTGTTACCCACACTGGGAGACCATTTTTCTGAAGAAATATTCGACTAATTTCCTTCTTCTTCTTAATATTTTATTTTATTTTGTTTTCTTTTCTTTTCTTTTATTTATTTACTTTTTTTAACGGTAAGCATTTTTAGAAGGGCTTATATCCCCGAAAAGTATAAATTTCATTGATTAATTATTTTTTAAGGCTTCCTAGTCAGTGTATTTCCGAATTGTCCCGTTAATGTTAAGTCTATGGGAGTACAATACATTCCTATATTTAAAATATCTCCTTTGGAAATTAATGTTTTTAAATCCTTTCTTCTGTGCACTCTTCTTAAAAGAGGTTTATTTTTTTCTTAGTTGCCAAAATATTTCTAAAATCTATGCTTAATTTAATATTTTACGTGTTAAAAACTGACGCACTGTGAGTAAGATTTTAACACCTCATATAAAATTAAGCATATATTTTTTAAATATTTTGGCAACTAAGAAAAAATAAACCTCTTTTTAGAAGAGTGCACAAAAAAAAGGAGTTGAATATTAATTTCCAGAGGAAATATTTAAAATATACGAGTGGATCACACGCTCATAGAATTAACATTGGCGAGGGGAATTCGGTTGACTGACTAACAGCCTTAATTTTGCAAAAGGTAACAAAAATAAGGCGAAAAAATGGCCTTTTTTGTTCAAATGACCACTATTTTGTCAAGAATCAACTTCTTAAACTAAATGTTTTTTAACCATTTGGATGGTTATTGTCCTCGGTCAAGGTAGGAAATCAAAAACATATCTGAAACGTTTTATTAGTTGAATCCGCTTTTTATTCGTTTTCTGATTGGTCTATACAGTAATCTGTATTTTTTCTTTACTTTCAACAGAGATGGATACTTCTGCTGCCACTATGACAAAAAAGTAATAAAAACTACAAAAAATAATAATAACTCAGAAACAAATTGAGATACAGCTTTCAAACAAATTGCAATTAAAAGTGCATTTTTTACTCTATACGACGGTATAAAAAGTAATATTGTGAGATGTTTAGAAGTTTAAAAATGAAATTTCATTTAAAATGGGTCCAGGAATATTAATGTTTAATCCATCACGAACGTAATGAATGGCCAGCTCCGTAGAAGTTTAAAAATTTACAGTACCGAAAAATGTAATCCATGGCGTACGTAATGTATGATCAACTCCGCGCGATTTTTTATGTCTTAAATTTTAGTATTTGAAAAAATCCTTTTCCAAATGATCGTTGTAATTTGTTAAATTGCATTTTTTTTATAACCTCCAGAGAATTCAATTCCTTGTCATAATTTGGCGACTAAATTTGTTTGAGATGCTTGTGACCGAAGAAAAACTATTGGAAGTTCACGGCGAGTACCTGCAGATTCTCTCCGTCGCACAAGGTGTATTATTTATTATTACTTTTTTGCGCACAGAAATTTAAATATCTAAGTAAAATGTCGATAAATATAATGCAAAAAGTGTTAAGGCGATATTTTTTCTTTGTAACCGAAGAAAAGAAAAAAAAAACTTGGCAAACATCACATGGATTTTAGGTCACAGAACTGGAACCTACACTTAATACATAGTTTTACTTTATATTTAAATCTTCAGTTTACTCACGTTGTCTTCATCGCCTCCTATCTTGGGTCATCAAATCCAGACAGGAGGTTGAAAATATTTTTTAGTAATTTTACGAACACGTATGACTGTTTTTAAAGACTAACTTCTCCAATTCGGAAGAAGGTTAAAATTAAAAAAGAATTTAGCCCTTTCAGGGGAAAGTATTTGTCTTTGTATAATGTTGAATTCACACTAGAAATTTCTAAAAATTTCCATTGAAAATAAAGAAATGCAATTTTACAATTTTTTTTCTCGTAAATTTAAAAGTAAAATTACTTTCAAAGTTCCGATACAAATTTTGATTAAAATTAAGTTGCATAAATAATGTGTCACCACCCGTCAAGGGGTTAAATTGTTCTATGGGGGAAAAAAAGAAGTGAAAACAAAGTCTAATGTTTTTAAAAGCATTGTGAGAAATTAAATGGACTATTACTGAATGAAAACTTATAAATATACAATATTTCGTACACTAGAAAAAATCAATATTTATAATAATATATATCACAATTTTTATAAAGTCATATTAAAATTAATTAAATGTGTAACAAATAAAAAGATTTCTTTTTTTTATTTAAGTCATAAGAACTTAAAAAAAATGACTTTTTCTTTCATTTAGGCCATATAGAACTAAAAAAATGAAATGGCTATATTTTAAACATAAAAATGATTAGCATTCAAATGAAAGATTTTCATAAATACTGAATTCTGACAAAATAGCAGCCATTCAAAGAAAATACTCAAACTTTTCAAGAAAAAAAATGTACTTACTTTTCTTCAATATAGGTAAAACTAGTATCAGAATAACAATAATTCTGGTTCAAGGTCTAACTTCTTTCACGTAGAACGTGTACACAATCATTTAATTAAATCGATTGAATCATATTTGAAACATCCTTTTTTTTTTCTCTTTCAAAAATGCGATTTTGAAAGAATCGCCTTTAAAAGTGACTTTTTTAATTGCGTTTAAAAGTCTTTTTCTTTTTAAATGCAACATAACTTTATTTTTGTAAGCTTGAAGATCCCAATGAATTTCTTGAGAAAATTACCATAAAATTCTCTTGCAGCCAAATAATCGATTAAACGATTGCTTATGACTGAAGATCATTCTTTACAACTTTAATAATATCAAATCGTAAGCTATTAATTTTTAATATCTCTTTTTTTTTTAATACATCATGTCTTTATTTTTGTAAGCTTGAAGCTTCTAGTGATTTTCTTGAGCAGATTACTATCAAATTTATTAGCAGCCAAATAATCGGTTAAACGATTGTTTATGATTGAAGAGTCCCCTTTACAACTTTAACAATCTCAAATCGCAAACTATTAATTTTTAAAAACTCTTGCTTTTTGTATTCGCATTTTTTTTTAAACTTTGCTAATTTGGTTATATTAGTTATTGAATTTGCTGACTATAGAAAAGATAACGTCTTATTTTCAATGTAAAAATAGTTTTTCATCCTATCAACAACAAATGCAAACAAAACGTCCTTCATAAAACCGGAGAATTTTTATAACCACAACAAATCACTGTCGGTTTAAAACCAAACTTTATGGCTGAGAATCTTTTATTACTTTTCTACATATCTCCATTTGTTTAATACTATATCAGAATTTACGCGTAAGGAAATAAATTTCTGTTCTTAAAGTATTCTAAAACGTTGAGAGGCAAGAAGTAAATGTTCTCTAAAAAACGGTTTGTGAAAAAAAATAAAATCGAAATTTAAAAGGGTGAAATGAGCGGAAAATGTTCTAAAAACATTCTGAATTACGATTTATTTTAGGGCTAGAAACTTGAAATTTAATATGATTATTATTTTTAAGACGTAAATGCCAAGTTTGTAAAATATTCGAAATTTTAAAATGAAATGAGCAGAAAACGTTCTAAAATTGCGATTATTTCTGAATTACTGAGCGGGTGTCAGAAATTCCGTTAGGATAGTTTGTACCTGATAGTCATGCGTAAAAGCGAGAAAGTGATGAAAGACAAACATTCTAAAATTGTGATTACTTTCAATACGGTATAGTTAGAAACATGAAATTTTACACGGCGCACAGTGGGAAGTTTTGGTGATTTAGGTGGGCAAAATCTTTTTTTCCGATTATCTCTGAATTTAACAAAACCGCGTGTGTACTGGTAGCTGAATGTCTGTATTTTCAAGATTCGTACGAGTTTTGTCGAAAAAATGACAGGTGTCGATCAATTATGACCGTAAAGAAGCCATTTGCGCAGTTAGTTTGAGGGAGTTTCAAAAGTTGCACTAGCTTCCTCTAAATTTGAACGTACGTTGTGACTATTCTGTTTTATTTGAAAGCACGAGCTTGCTGATCTAATGTCACAGATTTGTCAAGATCAGAATTAACCCATTTTTGTTTGAAAATAAGCGATATTAAACTCGCTTTACCGCTTTTTTAAAAGGTTGAAATTCTGGATGATCATTGATGTTGTTTACAAATTCCATCTTTTCTTTTAACAAATTATTCAGCATTATTCAGCAATAAACCCTTTTTAAATCAAAGTGTCATTCCTAAACTATTGAAAAATTTAAAAAACTCCTGCAGATAGCAGCAGGTCATTAAGTTTTTATTAATAAAGGAGCATCACGTTAACTTGCAGTGCATGTATGTATGTTTAGTTCAAATCTTAGAAGTCAAATTTAAACCATTTTTGATTATCCTATTGAGCTGAAACAATGAATACATGTGTAATTTGAATGACAATACAATATTATTGTAATTTAAAGAACGTAGAAGTTTGTTTAGAAAACCGTTTCTACGGGGCTTTACAAAAATTTAGATTAAAACTTGCAAGTTAATTTTAAATCAATTTCAATAATCTGATTGAGCTGAAACTTTGCTCAGGATATGTAGTTCTGATGACAATGCAATATTATTATAATTTATAGAACGTAGCAGTTACGCTTTTTTTACAGGGCCACATAAAAGATTAGTTAAAATTTTGCAAGACAATTTTAAGCCACTTTCAATTATCTGATTGAGCTGAGACATTGCCCACATGTGTTTTTCCGATGACAGTTCTATTAAATTATAATTTGACGAACGTAGAAATTATGCATTTTTTACAATGCCACATAAAAAATCGCGGAAAGATTGTTGCTAAAAAGCAGAAATTTTAAATAAATTTCTACAAAAATACTATAGGTTATTGAGATACACAATAGCATTTTTAAAATTCAAAATAAATTGCGTAGCAGTTGTATTTCTTCTACAGGGAACATAAAAAATTCGAAAGGCAGAAATTTTATTTCAAATTGAATAGTTTCATATAAACTATTTATTTACATAACAACATTTTTTCAACCGAAAATAATTTTGGTAGCATTTGTATGTGTTATAGGGTACCACAAAACATTAAAGTTTTTTACTTTCTTCTATCTTTGCAAGAAGAAAGTATTGGATTCGTAAAAATTTTCGACTTCCGGTTTTCGACCGATTTACACGTTTTAGAGGTCAGAGATTCCGAAAAACATGTTTGTACAAAATGTCTGTCTGTGAGTCTGTGAGTCTGTCTCTGTCTGCCTGTCTGTCTGTATGTATGTGACACAAATTTTGTGGGCGCTCTATCTCAAGAATTAATGCACGTAATTTAATAAAAATTTATATTCAAGTAGCCCCTAATATAAATTGGTGCTGATTAGTTTATGGTGTAAATCACCCAACAGGTGGCTCTGCTATGCGGTATTTTTCTCGATTTCTGCAATAGCTCTATCTCAAGAACTAATGCACGGATTTTCCTCAAACTTCACATTTAGTTATTCCTTGATATGAATTGGTGCTGGTAATGTTTTGGTGTAAATTGCCCGACAGATGGCGCTGCTATGCTGCATTTTGCAGCATTTACACGATTTTCGTAATAGCTCTATCTCAAGAAATAATGCACGGATATTTATCAAACTTCAGATTCAGTTAGTTCTTGACATGA
Source organism: Maratus speciosus (assembly GCA_963932465.1). NCBI lineage: Eukaryota > Metazoa > Arthropoda > Arachnida > Araneae > Salticidae > Maratus > Maratus speciosus. The sequence goes on along the minus strand of OZ010792.1, from coordinate 327,879,660 downwards.
ATTGACGTTTTGCACCTTTTGATGTAAATCGTTCAACAGGTTGCGCTGTTATGCTGCATTTTTTGTGATTTCCGCAATAGCTATATCTCAAGAATTAATGCTTGGGTTTTCAACAAACTTCAATTTCAGGTATACCTGGATATGAATTAGTGCAGTTTATGTTTTGGTGTAAATCGCTCAACAGGTGGCGCTGCTATGCAGGATTTTTCACGATTTCTACAATAGCTCAATCTCCAGAACTAATGCACGGATTTTCATCAAACTTCAGATTCAGTTAGTCCTTGACATGAATTGACGTTTTGCGCCTTTTGGAGTAAATCACTCAACAGGTGGCGCTGCTATGCTGCATTTTTTGTGATATCCGCAATAGCTCTATCTCAAGAACTAATGCTTGGATTTTCAAGAAACTTCAGATTCCGGTATACCTTGGTATGAATTAGTGCTGTTTGTGTTTTGGTGCAAATCGCTCAACAGGTGGCGCTGCTATGCTGCATTTTTCAGAATTTCCCCTATAGCTCTATATCAGTAATTAATGCGCGAATTGTCATAAAACCTCAAATTCAGATATACTTTGATATTTTCTTGTAGTATTTAAATGATTTAATTCATGTGATTTATATAGAAGAAAGTTTTGTGATGGCCACAACATACTAGTTTAATATGATTTTATTTAAAAAAAAATTATTTTTCAGGATGACTACACAAATTTCTCGAGAAATTCTGAGTAGACAAAAATACAAAAAAGAAATGAATGTTAACTTACAAGTATGCATTAAATTTGTTTTTACTTAATTGTAAAATAAGTATGTTTAACGCATTATTTGAAATGCATTATACAGGGTGCCCACTAAAGTCCTTCCCACGGTCTTAATTTGCCGGACGGTTACAGCTATAGTAAAAAAAGTTGTGTCTAGGTATAGTAAAGTGACTATGCGCTACCATATGAGACGTTTCCAGCGTCACCTGGTAAAAAAAAACAGCTGAGTTAGCATTCCTATCTCGAAAACGAGATTCATGCTCAGAACGAGATTCATTTAGCATTCATGTTCACAAGGTGTCCTTTCGAACTAAATCGATGATGCTCAACAAATTTGTTATTCACTTTTATCCCATATTTCGAACCGTTTTCGCGATAGGAACACTAATGCCACCATTTTGCACCAGGTGGCGCTGTAAGCAGTCTCATCTAGTAGCGCATAGCCTCTTTACTATACCTAAACACCACGTTTATGAATATAGAATCAGTCATTAACTGAAATAATTCCAAAAATCTTTAATTGTTAGGATTTTACAAAGGCTATAATAATCTTTTCCAAAATTAAATACAGTTCTTCTGAAATATTAAACTTTTTTTAAAGGTATTAAAAGGCGGAAATTTCTTTACTAATATCTACATCCCAACAACGTTAGTAAATTATTAATAATTTTATAAGTATATTAAACACACACTAAAATATTCTCAGTTGATATATAGTACGAATTTATTATTAAATATGGAAAACAAATGAGAAAATATGTTTTAATATAAAACAGATTTAACATTTTATTTAAAAAAAAGTTTAGCCCTAACTTTAGTATATTTCTTAAAAATTTTTTAATGAAAGAAATAAAAAATTTAGTTCTTTTTTACAATTATTCTACTCATTAGCTGAAAAATTTTTGAAAAGTTTTAATTTTTTACAATAAATTTGAAAGTTGAAACTTTCTCCCAAAAAATGGATTTTTTTTTCTTTAACATTAAATCTTTCTTTGGAAATTTTAATAAGAGGCATTTATTTTACTGAAATCTACACCTCAACAGTTATAAATATTTAAAGAAAAAAAAAATACTGAAGCCATACTGCAATCTCACTTTGTTGCCATAGTAACGCAAGTGTTAACGGAGAAACGAGAAGAAATTTAAGAATTCTTGAAACCGACAGTGCTAAAATTACGTTGACGCACAGTCTTTTAAAATTAAAAAAAAATATTTATTTTAGGTATCTTCAAATATGTGAGCAAAAATTAATGTTTTGATAGTTGGTGGAACACCGCGTTTAAAAAAAGAAGGGAAATATTTTTATAACTAATCTTGGTATGTAACATCTGCACATTTAACAGGTGTTTGCAGAAGTCTTTTGCCATTAGTGAAAATAATAAAAAAAGATTTCATAATACTTTTCCTTCTTTTTTTTTTTTTTTTTTTTTTCATAAAACATGTACAAGGAAAATTTGAACAAAGACGTGTTTAATTCAAAAGTAATAGCAGTAAGTAACAATAACGGAAAGTCATGCATCATGCTTAGATTATGTAACATTTTCAATAAATGCTACGCGGTCCTTAGTCTATAGAAAGGATGTTGTACTGCACCACAGTTATATTTTTTAGTTTCATCATGATTGAAGTATCATAACATCATTAAAATGCACCGTGAGCGATATTTTCCATGCATCGTAGTTATTTTGTGCACCCCCTGTAAACGAACTATAAATACTACGCAATCTATACTTCTGATAAAGCATCTTTTAGTCCACTTCAGTGATGAATGTCAATTTATGGTTGAAAGTTTTATGATGTAATGTGTCTTATAGTAAAGTTAAAATATTAAGATTCTAATTATTTGAAGTACTGTAGCATCATTAAAACATATCAGAAAAAAGTTTTTTTTTTTTTCCCCATAGACCTAATATAAAGTTTGTAAGTCCTTGTAAACGAACTATGAATGCCGCACACTTCATTTTGAATGCTGAATTTTCTATAATAAACATTGATCAGTAACATATAAAGTATATTTACGAGAGTTACAGCACGGCTAAAATCCTTTCATTCAAATCCATTTTTTTTTTTATTAGGATTTAAAAACCTCCCTTACATATTTTACGATCTCAAACTTTAGTTGTCAATCTTTATTAATTGAAAATAAGCGTGCAAAAAGGTGTTATATATATATATATTTTTTTTTAAATTGTTTTCTTTATGGTTGAAAGTTGTATAATGTAACGTGTCGTATAGTAAAGTTAAAATACTAAGATTCTAATTATTTGAAATATTACAGCATCATTAAAACGCACCAGAAAATATATTTTCCCATAGACCTAATATAAAGTTTGCAAGTCCTTGTAAACTAGAGGTGCACAACCTTTTTAAGAGAATGGAGACTTACAAAAATGCCTGGGTTGTCGAGGGCCACATCAGTTACACAGGCAGAATTCTGTTGCAAAGAGGTGATCTGTGACCTATAATCATATAAAAATATGGTTTCAGAGTTTGGGAGGGGGGGGGGGGATTTTCCTCTACCCAGTCAACATATCTAGTTCAGTTGGCAAAAATATATCAACAGTTTACATTTTTTAATATAAATAACAGTGGTATAGCAAGGATAATTTTCATAGAGGGATGATATTTCTCGACTTTATTCGGGGGAGTAAATTTTGTTTTATTAAAAGTGCTAAAAAACAAACATAGGCATGAAAGGGGATAGTTCCGAAAAAAAAGTGAACGAAGGGGGGAGGAAAAGCCAATCAACGAAATTCGCTATTTTTCCTAGCTAGATCGACGAAATTCGCTTTTTTCCGCGACCGATCGACGAAATTTACGATTTTTTCTCACTTGATCGACAAAATTCGCGTTTTTTTTCGTGCCCAACCAACGAAATTCGTTATTTTCCCGATCGGCGAAATTCGCGATTCTTAACTGACTTTAACAAAATTTGTAATTTTTTCCCGCGGTAAATTGACGAAATTCGCGATTTTTTCTCACGATAAACGGATTAAAATCACGATTTTTCTGGAGTCAATCAAGAAGGTTTTCAATTTTTTCGCGTGTCATCGATAAAATTCACGATTTTCCCGTGCCCGATCAACGAAATTCACAATTTTTCGGGGCCCGATTGACAAAACTCACAATTTTTTCGTGTCCGATCGACTAAATTTGCGATTATTACGCGCCTGATGACGAAATTTGCGATTATTACTCGCCTGATCGATTAAATTTGTGATTTTCCCGCTCGCGATCAACGAAATTTGCCATTTTTTCTCGCGATAAAAAGATGAAACACGTGATTTTTCCGAAGTCGATCAACGAAATGTAAGATTTTTCTGCTCCTAATCGAGAAAATTTGCGCTTTTTCCGCACCCTATCGGCGAAATTCACGATTCTTAACTGACTGCCGCAATATGCAATTTCTTCCCTCGGCAAATTGACGAAATTCGCGATGCTTTGTCGCGACGGATGAAACTCACAATTTTTTCGCAGCCGATCAACAAAACTGACGACTTTTCCGTGCCCGATCAACGACATTTGCAATTTTTCCGCGCCCGATCGACAAAATTCGCGATTTTTACGTGTCCGATCAACAAAATTCACTTTTTTCCCGCGTCTGATCAACGAAATTCGCGATTCCTAAATGACTGACGACATTTTCAATTTTTCCCGCGGCAAATAGACGAAATTCACGATATTTTTCTGTCTTCACGATATTTTCCTATTTACCATGTGGACAAAAATTGCAATTTTTTCCAGTTATAAATTGACGAAATTCGCGGACCACACATTAACCCATCGCGGACCACAGGTTGTGCATCCCTATTGTAAATGAACTATGAACGCTGCGCACTTCATTTTGAATACTGAACTTTCTATAATAAACATTGATCAGTAACATATAAAAATTATGTGGTAATCCACGTATATTTACGAGAGTTACAGCACGGCTAGACAAACAGGCAAACTGAATTCATATTTTAAACTATGTTGGAAAGAGTTAATAAAATCCTTTTTTTCTTTTTTTATTAGGATTTAAAAACCTCCCTTACAGATTTTACGATCTCAAAATTTTAGCTGTCAATTTTTATTATTTGAAGATATGTGTGCAAAAAAGTGTTATACAATTATTTTTTTTTTCAAAAATTGTTTTATTTTATTGTTGAAAGTTGTATAATGTAACGTGTCTTACAGTAAAGTTAAAATACTAAGTTTCTAATTATTCTGGAAGTTATGAGGCATTATTGTTAATATCTTTATACTTAATAATTTAAATAATAACGATTTTTATTATATAACATTTTTTTTAATGTTTTACTATGAGGGTGAAATATTGTACAACCAATTGTACAACCAAATATTGTACAACCAATCTTCAATTGTCTCAAAATTTTATTTTCGTTACGTAACACCTTTTAGGTAGCTTTCTTTACAAAAAAGCTACCTATTGCAGCCGTTCGGAGGAAAGCGATTTCAAAAAATTTTGGTATATTTTCATCGATCATGACCCCCAGACCCCGAAACCACCCTCCGTTCAAAATTGATATATATATATATATATATATATATATATATATATATATATATATATATATATATATAACCAATAATTAAACATAACCTACCACCATCAAAAATCGTAATATTATGAATTAAAGCTGTAAGTATATATATAAAAAAAAAGATTAAATTATTTATAAGAATTATTATGGAAGAAAAATAAGAAAGTGGACACCGACAAATAATGGAAATGCTTATATATTGAATTACGTTTTCAAGGGCACAGAATTCAATGATATAAGCAAAATGGTTGTTTTCTGTGGGAAAAATAAGCTAAAGCTAAAAGTTATTTTCCCCTGTGCCCTAACAACCATTAAAATCAAGTGAATTGATTAAAAATGAAAACAGAATAGAAACAAATAATATGAATTGGAAAAAACAATAAAACCTATTTAAATATTTATAGGATATAAAATGAAATAATAAACACCATACCGATTAATATTTTAGAATAAATCCAGCTCACATGGCACCCATATCGTAAAGATTAAGGTTAATAAAACAGTTAAGAAATCACAGTAATTGATACCATAGGATGCAGTTAATACATATTGAAATAAATGTTAAATAACTTTTAATATAATATAAAATAATATAAATAGAAAGTAATTACATAATTAAAATGCACTATTAAATTAATTAAAAACCGTTAAACAATATCGTCAAAATTTAGCTAAAAATTCCCCCTGGTGTAGTAAATTATAACTGAAATGTAGCTGGAAGAAGTAAATCTAGAACTTATCGAAAAAAAAAAAACACAAATTGTGGTGCTGCCATCTAGTATTACATTTATGATTTAATTCTCAAAAGACTTGCTTCAGTTGTAAGCAATTGAATGTAATAATTGTTTTATTAACAGAAAAACCAAAAATATCCTTATATATAGATAATTATAAACTGAATATAAACCACACAATGTATTTAAAAAAAAAAAAAACTATTGTTAATAAAATTTAAAAAGCATACAAAATATTCTATTAGCAAATTTATTTAAACTACACTAAGAATGTAAATAATTCTAGAACATCGATAAAATATAGCATATAGCTATATGCTATAAAACAGAATAAATTCATTAATAATTAATATAAATAATTATTAAAAATATAAAAATCTTTAATAAAAACTATTATATATAAGATAATTATAAAATGAACAGGAAATAAAAGACATATGGTAGTATAAAGAAGGTGAACTGATACTTAAATTCCAATTACCTAAAAAGCACAAATATAGCGTGTGGATTATTTTATACATCCATAAAAATCCTAAAAGTATGAATGTGGGACATTCAAAAACAATAAACCGATAATAAATTATATAACACTAGGTGAAAATAAATAAATATTAAAATATTAATAAGAATAGAGGAATAATAATAAATATAATTACCCAATTTTAATCCATACAGTATAACTTTATTTATATTAAATATACTTATATGTATATTAATCACTATAAAAAATGGCATACTATTAGTAATTAATATGATATTGTCCTTATTAAATTAAAATTTATAACAAATGATTGTAAATAAGATTAAACAATAATAAAGCTAATAATTAATGAAATTCACCAATTACATATAAAATATCAAATCAACATCCTTATAAAATACGTATTAAAAATATAGTAATAATACAAAAGCCCCATTTTTTTTATATATATAAATTAACCATTGCGTATTATCCAGACAACACCACCCTCCTCCGTACTCTAACATCTACCCACCCATCCATCCTATAATAATTTTTTTATGTTATTTTACAATTTTTATTTTTTATAGAGATTTTTTTTATTTTATATATTTTTTGGAATTTTGTTTACGCATGTGTTAATTTGTTTTAAAAGATCATGTAAGAAAAATACTAATTGTATATTAATGAATATATGAATTTTTTTGGAAAACCATGATTTAATGCATCATAAATTAGTTTTTTAATATTATTGTTAATTAGAGGAGAAGAACATAAACATTTTATTCTATATAAATGATTAAGTATTATATTTCGAAATACAGAATGATGTAGACAAGATTTAAAATTTGTAAATGTATTAACTTTGAATTTAAATTCTTTACGTTTGTCATATAAATCTGTGATTGTTTTGTTGTCTTTTATTGTAATTTTAAGATCTAAGAAGTTAATTGTATTGTTAGATAAAAGGTTTTCCGTTAATTCCAAATTAGTGGGATAATCTACTGGAAATGGAGTAATTGCAGAATGATCAGTATCAATTAAAATTATGTCATCAATATAACGATATAAATGTAGATTATTATTAGTAAAATTACGTTCATAATGATATAAGTATAAGTCTGAGAGTAAACTGGATGTACAACCGCCTTGTGGTATACCGACATGCTGTAAATATAAAGTGTTATCTTGCAAGATATAATTATTATAGATAATGAAGTTAGTTAAAGATTTAAAATATGCAATATCAATATTAGATGGTAATACCAGTTTTTTATAATACTTTTTAAATAATGCATTTATAATTTTATGTAAATCTAATAGGTCTATATTATTAAAAAGATCTTTGAAGTCATATGTTATTATATTATATACACAATGAAGATTTTTTAAAATATTGACAAGTTGATAGCTATTTTTTATACAATGTGTATTATCATTGTTTGTAGTAAGTACATATAATTGATTAAGAATTTTTAAGAGAAGTTTATTGGCTTTATTATTATATGTATTGCAACCAATAGTTACAGTCCTAAATTTAATTGGAGTTTTATGAAATTTGGGAATAAGAACTAAATATGGATAATTAAAGTTAGTAGATAAAATATTTAATAATTTATAATAACTTCGAATTTTACGATTATTTACAATTACATTTTCATTAGTTTTTTTAAATGACTTATTAGAAGAAATACAATTTGTAAGCAGTTGGTGATAATAAGATTTACAAATAATAGCGTAATTATTAGGAGATTTGCCTACATATGTAATAACGTAGTTTTTTTGTAATTTAGTAATTTGTTGGAAAATATGCTGTGTATTAATAGAAACCAAATCAGCCATATTATTTTTTAAAGCCATAGTTAATTTTTCAATTACTAATATTTTCCACTGATTAAAATATTCAATAGGCTTATTATAAGAGATAGAAATTTTATAAATAAAAATATTAATATCATGTGTAAACTGTTTGATAATAGATTTAACATTAAATTTAGATGGAAGTCTATATTTAGTACCATAACCCATTAGTTGTTTCAATTTAAAATCATTAACAATATCAAGATTTCCAGTGATTATATGTCCATGATCATTGTTTATGTATTTTTTTAGAGTGGGGTTTACACGGAAAATTACTTGCAGCAGATGTATTTTTTGAAAATGTATTGTAGTTAAAAATCTTTCTACCAATTGTATTAGGATATTTAAAGGTTTTTGAGATATGAAGATTATTAATAGGAAAAAAAACAATTTTTATCATTAATTATAGAATTGATATTAATTTTATTAAATATGTGATTTGAAAAAGTAATTAACATTTGAGTATTCATGTTTTGAATTTTATGTTTTTTTTTGTAAATTAATATTTAAAAGATTAACCCTAGACATAATGAGGTCAAAATAAATATCTGAGAAATGTTTAGAGAAAGATTTACTTAGAAATACATTTAAATGTTGTACAATCTGTTTCTTTTTAATAGCAAAGATGTGTTTTCGAATTAACAACCAGTTATAATTCTCTAAATATTTTCTTTGAAGATCATTTATATGTTTAGTGATAGATTTTGTGGAAACTACAACTGATGATGAACCCTTTCCTCGTTTATTACGTGTTGTTTTACTATTTAAATTATGATTAAGAGTAGGATAAATTGGACAATAATCAGTATTGTTATTTATAGATGTGAAGACTTTGACAGGTCTGTTAAATACTTCACTGTTAAGTCCATAAGGATAAATTGTGTTGTAATATTTCATAAATGATGATTCCATATAAAGACGTTCTGATTTATTTTTTAGAATTTGAAGAATTTCAATTGTCGTATTTTTAAATTGATGTATATGAAAATGTTGAATTTCAGCTGTAGATTGTATATTTTTTGCTTTGTTATTATTAGAGTCTGAACGATGATGATTGATACGTTTATGAATTGGACCTGATGTTTCACCAATATATTTCATATTACATAAGTTGCACTTTATACTATAAATCACATTAAATGCTTTACAAAAGCTTGAATAATTAGGATCTGAGATAATTTGTTATATATATATATATATATATATATATATAACAAATTATCTCATATATATATATATATATATATATATATATATATATATATATATATATATATATCTGACCTATGTCACACTGTAACTCCCGTAATTATGAACCGATTTCGATGTAATTCGGTGTGTACATAGTACATACCAATGTCTCGACCGAGTTCGTTGGCCAGCTTCATCCGCCGTTTTGTTTCAAAATGGCGGCCATTTAAAATTTTTAAAAAAATTTAAAACTTGAAATGTGGTACCAAAAAATTAAAAATGGAAAAATATTTTTTTCTTATGTATTTGACCTTTATACAAAGATTCCGGAGCAGTTTTTGTTTCGTCTATATCTTAAAAAATGGCTGAGTTATAGCATTTTGAATTTCTAGCGTGGCTGACATTTTGAAACGTCCTGAATTTTGTCACGCGATAAAAGGCGTATTTATGAACCGATTTGGATGTAATTCATTGTGTACATAGTACATACCAATCTCTCGATCGAGTTCGTTGGCCAGCTTCATCCGCAATTTTGTTTCAAAATGGCGGCCATTTAAAAAATTTTTAAAAATTTAAAATTTGAAATGTGGTACGAAAAAATTGAAAATGGAAAAATATTTTTTTCTTATGTATTTGACCTTTATACAAAGATTTCGGAGCAGTTTTTGTTTCGTCTATATCTTAAAAAATGGCTGAGTTATAGCATTTTGAATTTCTAGCGTGGCGGACATTTTGAAGCGTCCTGAATTTTGTCACGCGATAAAAGGCGTATTTATGAACCGATTTGGATGTAACTTCGTTTATACATAGCACATACCAATGTCTCGACCGGGTTCGTTGGCCAGCTTCACCCGCCATCTTGTTTAAAAATGGCGGCCATTTAAATTTTTAAGAAAAATTTAAATTTGAAATGTGGTACCAAAAATTGAAAATTGAAAAAATATTTTCTTCTTATGTGTTTGACCTTGATAAAAAGATTCGGGAGCAGTTTTTGTTTTGTCTATATCTTAAGAAATGGCTGAGTTATAGCATTTTGAATTTCTAGTGTGGCTGACATTTTGAAACGTCCTGATTTTTCTCACGTAATAACAGGCGTATTTATGAACAGACTTGGATGTACCTTGGTGTGTACATAGTACATACAAATATCTCGACCGAGTTGGTTGGCCAGCTTCATCCGCCATCTTGTTTCAAAATGGCGGCCATTTAAAAAAATTGAAAAATAAAAAAATTTAAATGAGATACCAAAAAATTGGAAAATGAAAAAGATTTTTTTTTTTGTATGTGTTTGACCTTAATACAAAGATTCCGGAACAGTTTTTCTTTCGTCTATATCTAAAAAAAATGGCTGAGTAATAGCATTTTGAATTTCTCTTGTGGCTGACATTTTAAAACGACCTGATTTTTGTCACGCGATAACAGGCGTATTTATGAATCTATTTAGATGTAACTTGGTCTGTACATAGTACATACCAATGTCTCGACCGAGTTCGTTGGCCAGCTTCATTCGCCATCTTGTTTCAAAAGGGTTGCCATTTAAAAAAAATTAAATTTAAAATTCAAAATGAGGTATTAAAAAATTGGAAAATGAAAAAGATTTTTTTTATGTGTTTGGCCTTGATACAAAGATTCCGGAGCAGTTTTTGTTTCTGAAAATTTGTTCTTTTGTTGATATCTTAAAAAATGGTTGATTTATAGCACTTTGAATTTCTAGCATGGCTAACATTTTGAAACGATCTTGTATTTGTCACGCGATAACACACGTATTCGCCTATTTCGATGTAAGAAGGCATGTGGATAGTATACATCAACACCTCGACCAAGTTCGCTGGCCAGATTCATCAGCCATCTTGTTTCAAAATGGCGGCCATTAAATTAAAAAATATATATATATATTTAAAGTGAGGTGCAAAAAAATTAGAAATTGAAAAAGGTTTCTTTCTTAAGTATTTGATCTTGATATAAGGATTCAGGAGCATTTTTTGTTTGTCTTTACCTTAAAAAATGGCTCAGATATAGCAGTTTCAATTTCTATTGTGGGTGACATTTTGAAAAATCTGATTTTTTGCATGCGACAGCACTCCTATATATTAACCGATTCCGATGTGAGTAAGCATGTGCACAGCAATTACTAAGGTCTCAACCAAGTTCACTGCTTAGCCTCATCCACCATGTTGTCTTAAAATGACAGGCACTTTCATATAAGTTGGCCTTTTTAAAATAAGGATTATGAAAGCTACCTCTTCCTCCCGGCACTGGCCGGAAGGACTTTTTTTTCTTGTGTCTTTCATTCGTGCTTATGGTACTTGGATTTTTTTTTCTTGTTGTTGTTAAATTGGTGGCGACAGTACGTTATTTTATTGTATCAATCAAGGGTTTCTACTGTTTGAACTTAAATTTACTATACTGCTTTAACTTCGTTGTAAAACTCATATACACAGTTGCACGGTAAACGGCATTTCTTAAAAATCAAGAATTTCTCTCAGCAAAATAAATCCCTGTCTGTTATAAACTTAACGGCATGGTTAAGCGTTTATTATATATTTTCAGTACTTTCACATTTATTTATTATTATAGCAGACAAAAATAACTTTTCTTTAAGAAATATTTTTTCTATGTTTGAAAGAACTCTAAATTTCAAATAAACTAATTTATACCAAAAACTGAAAAGTTTTATAAATTAAAAACTAATTAAAAACTTTCCTTTTCAAAGCGTTTTTGTTAATTTTTTGTACCGTTTCTTCTAATCTTTAATCAAACTGTCAAAAAATTTTTAGTTCTTTCTTATCATGGTTCTAATAATTATTTAAAAGAATTTCCAAAAACTTTTTTTTCCTATTTTAATATATTCTTTTATTATTATCATTTTCAAAACTTCAAACTTTCTCCATGAAAACTAATTACAATTTTTCTTCGGTCTTAAAATTTTCTTTGGGGAGAATTTTTAAAACGAAATTAACTTTCTTGAATTTCACATCTCAACAGTTGGTGTAAATTATTAATTAAAAAAAAAAATGGCTGCTCTGCATCGCAATGCACCAAAAAACACTCTAAAATGACTATTGAACATGCGCTCAGCAAGTTCATTAGACTGACATTCTATTTACCAACACAACGTTGATGAATTGCACACAAATAGTGCGAGTATCACTCGAGCACAGAGGGTTCCATACAATAAATATATGAATTAGTAACTGGGCATTGCAATACATAAATATATCATTAAAAGTTATTATCTAGTGTTTAAAATCCGATGGCGCACAGTGTACGCCGGCCGTGTCTTTATGTATGTCCATACCGTCCGCGTCTTTAAGGGTTAATATCTCGGCTAATTACCGACATTTTTTTTTCTAAAATCATTATCAATAATCCTTTTATACTTCTGCGACGATAGGTACCTCCAGCGCTCCTCAACTCCTTTGCTGAACGTTCGCAAACCGAAATTTATGTGTAGCGGGAAAACGCTATTTTCTCAAGAACTATGTGACCTAGGATAATCGCTATAGTTTTTCGCAAGGTTTAAATTAACTTCTACCATCCCTAATTTTTTCATAATTTTAGTTTCAGTAGATTCTCAAATAGAAGAAGAGGGGGGGGGGGACATATTTTTACATTACATTTCCGACGATATCGCTGAAAATGTAATATTTAAAATTAAGAGAAATGTATTTTTGAGTTCGGCGCAAAAAAGCTTTCGCACGATATACAAAGAAAATATTTTTTTTTCAAATAACTTAATTAACCCCTCTACATGTTTCCTAAATATATTTATGGAGGGTTATAAATGTGTCTGTAAATATGTGGGTCAATAGCCTTTATTACTTCAGCCAGTTTGAACTTTCCAGTTCCATAATTTACGAGTAAAATGGCTGTGACAGATGGACAGACAGACGCTCTAGTGAACTTATAATGGTTCCGTTTTTATATTTTAAGTACGGGACCTTAAAAATAACAAATGAAGAAAGAAAATCTTAATCCGCTCATTTAATCGCTCTGTGTTGTGATACTTACGCAAGTGTTAGCTGAGAAATGAGAAGCAATTTAATAATTCTCGAATTCGAGAGAGTTAAAATTACCTTGACAAAAAATTTTTCAAAATGAAACATTTGGCTACGAATTTATTTATTTTTATTAGAAATTGCTGCAACTGGCGAATTTTATTCTATTCGTGTCACTTTTTCGAAAAAAAGAAAAATCTTTGTCATACACTTCAAGAGAAATCTATTACAAAGAAAGGTGTTTGTAAACAGTGGTACAAAAAATAATATAAAAACAGCCACCAGTGGCTTTCCGGGTATAGATTAGTGGGACGTATATGTCCCGCCGTAGTCCAGAAATAAAAATGACGGTAGCTTGATGGCTCAAAGAAACCTAGTCTCATTGTATGAGAAGTAAATTTCCAACTGAGAAAAGAATGTCCGGACCAGGATTCAAACCAGGGATCTTTTTGGCTGAATCTGTCAATGCTCTACCATCTGAGCTATCCCGGACGAATCTGGTGGGTATAATTCACTCAGTTAACCTTACTGATCATAGCATCGTGTCTGATATTTAAAAACAGAATAAATCGCTGGTAATGGAATTCCAGAAACGCCGTACACGTAATTACACTAGATTAATTTTAACACTAGTCTAATCGGTAAATAAATCATATGAGATGTAAATTTCCAACTGGGCCAAAAAAAAACCGAGTTTTTTTTTTTTTTTTTCTTTTTTTGCCCAGTTGGAAATTTACATCTCATACGATTTATTTACCAATTAGAATAATTGTGTTAAAATTAAACTAGTGTTAGTCGCATTGATCCATGTGGTGGTTGTAGTGTTGACTCGATTGTCGACTTATATTACTAATCTTGAATTAGGGAAAATAATTGCACGATGAGTCTTAGTCGTCAAATATGCCAAGAGAAGTTTATTAACATCGTTTTAAAGTTTTAAATGTCATGTATATTTTAAATTATCATGTAGGGGAGACTAGGGAGGGTTGACCCACTTTTTACAAAATGTTTTTTTTATTTTTTAAATATTGAACGCAGAATAAAGTTTTGTATATCATTTTATTCGTTATACAATCAGTTATCAAAATAAAATTGCTACATAAGTGTAATATATAAGAAATTTGAAAAATGAATGATTTTATTCATGACAAAATAATGGGTCAAGGCTCCCCACATACGGGAGGGTTGACCCACTATATGGGAGGCTTGACCCACTTTGTATTATATTGAAATATTTGAGAAGAGAATAAAATCAGTTAAAAAAAAAACAGAATAACTTTATGCCACATGCTTTAATTATTAAAAAATATTTTTGAAAACATGACGCTTAAAAAAACCTGTTTTGACGCAATCGCAAGTCATAGGAGAAAACATTTGTTTTAAACATGATTTTGTCTGAGCATATATAATTGTACAGCAGGGAAAATGAAATTTTAACATTTAAGACAATATTCCGGTAGAGACAGGTTCCGTTTTCATAGGGTTTCATGTATGAATATGTCTGGATTTAGGAAACACTGTCCCGCCTTTTTTTTGTCTCCTTGTCCTACTTTTTGTGACACTCGACCTAACAACATAGTTGTCACATAGTTTAGCTTCATCTAACTTTATTCATCCTGGTGAAATTTGTCTACATGCCTTCCTGAAGTTTTCCGATCAATGCTATTTTCTTTTGCAGTCGCATTGGGCACTTAACTTATTATTAACATCATTTAGGTCTTTCGGGAGCAAAGTACTTTCAGTACTAAAATGTTGAAATAAATGTCTGGCACCGGAATTTACGAACAAATTTATTTGGAAATAAGAAAAAGGCTATATTTCACATACATATTAAATGGAAAACATTTTAGTAAAATTCTGGTGTCATTCTGGCGTTTGGGAATTAAAATTAAGTGGTTTCATAAACATGACACTGTCCCTGAAATGGTTAAGACTGCTGTTTTCATACTTTCTATTCATTTCCACTTTTTCTATTTACCTATTTTAAGTAATATTTAGATGGAGAAAAGTTCCTATCAACTTTCCCATTTATATTTCATTAAGTACTTTCTTGCAGTGGATACTACAGCAATTTTTTACATCTTTCTTTAAGCAGTTTCAAACACTTTCTTTTCCATCACCCCATTTTACAGTAGCTTTACAGGATAAATATACAGGGTGTCCGGTCTCAACGGTGTCCAATGGCTAATTCCTAAACCGTTAGTCATAGACATATAGTTCCAAATACAAAAATGTTTTAAATCAGGTAAAGAAACATTTAAAAAGCGATTTGGGTCAATAAAAACATTTCTTAAAAAATTACGAAATTTAAATTTTTATACGGTCCCCCGGTCCTATAAATTATATTTAGTAATCTTTTCCTATCACGTTGACAAGTAAGACAAAAAAAGTCCCATTCATATAACGCTAAAATTGAGCGAGTTATGAAACTTTAAAAATGCATGATTTATGCCACTTTTCTACTCTGAAAACAAATGAGTTCGGATTGGCTTTGAGGGATCATATACCAAGTGTTTAAAGTATTCGAAGATCTTACTTCATGTGTATCTGCGCTTTGAAAAAAAATCCTACAAGTACTATGATTAAGTCTCAAATTGGCTAAAATAACATATGTTTTATTTTGTCAGGATTTGAGACTGTTTCTCTGATTTCCTTTAACAAAAATTATGTTTTTTTTTTATAAGTTTTTATGTTATTTCAACAATCTTATATATGTTTTTCCAGTTCAAAATTTGTACTCGAACTTTAACCCACTTTTAAATATCCGATCGAGATTGCATTTTACATACTGGCGCAAATCCGATAACAATCTAATATTATTAAGATTTTCGGTGGTTACCATTTATACTTATTTTACAGGATAACACAAAAAATTTCGGATAGATTTCTGCCAAGGAGTTTAAGAAAAAGTTTTAGTGTTGATAATACAAGACTGCGATTGTTGGGTTTTTTAACTTTTATGTATTTTTTAGCACTGAATCCGAAAATTACCTTAATTTTTAACCATCATGTCAGGATATTTCGCAAATCATAAATTTTCAAATTTAAAGAATAACAAAAATCGAATACTATAAAGTAGAGGAGATGGTTGTGTTTTTTAACTTTTGATAATTCATTTTTACGCACTTTTTAGCACTGAATCTGAAAATGACCTTCATTTTTAACCATCACCTTAGAATTTTTTTGCAAATCGCAAATGTGTAAGTTAAAATATAGCGAAAATCTCATACTATAAAACATATGTAAAACATTTTTTATTTTATTTTATTTTATTTTATTAAAAAAATTATTCGATATTTTTGCTTATCCTGGGATTCTTACAGCTAAACAGCTGAGTGGTCCGATGAGATGGGGGAGGAAATTTAATTTTAACATTGAACTTCTTAACTTTGAAATTTGCAATTTGCGAAAAATCCTGATATGATAGTCAATTTCGGATTCAGCGGTACAGAATATATAAGAATCAATTATCAAAAGCTAAAAAACATGACATAACCCAACTTTTGCAGGCTTGTGCAATCTAATAATATTTTTAAATACGTATAATTTTGTAAAGAATTTAGGCTGTTAATTTAGAATCATTTTATTTAACAAAAATTCTGTTTTTTCTTTCTTCTTAAATGTTTATTACAAATTGTAAATTCTCCATTAATATGCCAGAATGATTAAAGATTTCAAATTTATATTGCAATGTTAATTTTACTCCCAAACATTTTTTATATCTGACGAAATTATATTTCGACTAAATTTGTGAATGACCCCCAATTTGCAGCAAAAAATATGCTCCAACTTTAAAGAGCTATTACTCGATCAATTTTAATCGTAGAATAACGGGACTTTTTTTGTATTACTTCTCAGTGTAAAAGGAAAATTTCATTAAATATAACTTATAGGACCGGGGGACCGTATAAAAATTCAAATTTCGTAATTTTTTAAGAAATGTTTTTATTGACCCAAATCGCTTTTAAAATATTTCTTTACCTGATTTAAAACATTTTTGTAATTGGAAGTATATGTCTATGATTAACGGTTTAGGAATTTGCCATTGGACACCGTTGAGACCGGACACCCTGTATATTCTTTTTTATATATAACCATTTTCATTATGCACAGTGTATAATAAACAAATTGTCAAAACCACTTAATTAAGGGAGCCTTGAGCATTTGGTCAACCCACCCTCACATTGACTGCGTCAAACCTCCCCACATACCACTTTTCTAAATAATAGCATATTGTTATATTAAGCCTAACTTACGGTACAATCTTTATGCCTGGAATGAAAGCTCGTTATTTCTGCATTACTTTAAACCTACTTACTTAAATTTGTATGATATATTTTATCTGAAAAAAGCTTACAAATTATTTCTAAAAAACGCACTTTTTAGGTTGAAAACGCTCCCCATTTGATTTTTCCACACCTATTTCGATTAGCTGTATGAAACAAAGACTGTTGTTTGAGCATTCCAATAGCTTTGGTTGACACCTATTGGTAAAACTCTGAAATTATTTTAAATATGAAAACTGATGGGTGTTTCAAGCCTCCCGTATGGTCAACCCTCCCTAGTCTCCCCTATATTTTTAAACGTCATGCATATTTTATTTCCTAGGATACAGTGAATTTGCATATGTATACAAATCTGAATATTTTAGCTCATTGTAGATATAAATAAATCTGTGGAGCTCTTGCCTACAGTTCCTAGCCCTGTTTTCTTGACCATAGGCCCTGAAGTGCTATGGAGCATATGTCCCGATTTGGTGGTCAGCCTAAGTTGGGGCCCTCAGTATTTATTTCTCAAGAAAATTTGATACTCATTTTATCGACCTCGAAGGGATCAAAAGTTTCCCATTTCGCAGCCCGGAATCGAACTAAGCACCTGTAGCGAGGCAGACTGGCGTGCTGACCACCACGCTACTACGCTTCAATTTTGAGCTAGATTTCCAAAATTTTCGTATTTTGAGAGAAAAGAGACATAAAAATATAGTTTCTAAAACAAAGGTGAAATTATGGAGTTTTAAGGAAATATAATGAACGGAAAAATTCTTTCAATTTGCGAATTTTTTTAGAGTGTGTTTGTATGGGGCAATATATTTTTTCATCCGAAAGAATGTGATTTCATTTACTATTTTCCTATATCTGAACTGTACATTTCAGATCTTTTAATGTTACTTCAATGTTTTCAGTTTTAAAAGATTTGTTTAATGATTTCAAGGTGTCATAATTTTCAAAAATATTCCCGAAGAATATTAATATCGTTATTACTATCAAAATATTATCTTAGCTATTATTCTGTAATATTTCTTAATGATGACTCCGAATTCTTCAATTTTGTGATAATATTTTATAAACCCATCCAGCCTATTAATTAATTGTTTACTTCGGAGGCCACGTTACATTGACTGTAAAACTAGTTTTTCACCATGGAAACTCCAATTACGGAGAAAATTCTTTCTCTTAAAACTAACGAATTTTCTGACAAGGAGAGTTAGTAAAGTCATTCTCACTCCGATTTTTTCATACTTTGGTCGTTTGAAGATCCTATCTAGGGAAAATTCTTCCTCTTAACCCCTTTATGACGAGAACACTTTGCTTAATTTTTAATCTTTTACCACCGGTTTTTCAAAACAGAAAATTTTCTGTAATTGAATTGCGAAAATGCTCTGATTAAATAAGGTAAACTTTACAATAGAAAATAGCTGGAGGGAATAATGAAGGATTCTGAGCATCTTAAGTGGGACGTATACCGGTCGCTCGTCCCCAAGGGGTTATAACTGACAAGTTTTCTAACAAAGGGAGTTAGCAAAGTGAATTTTCCTCAGATTTTATCATACTTTGAACGTTTGAAGGTCTTACATAAAGAAAATTATTTCCCTTAAATTTTTGACAATTTTTTTGAGAAGGAACTTTAGTAAAGTTATTTTTTTCCTCTAGCTTTTTTTGTACATTGGTGGTTTGAGGTTCCTATATAGGAATAAAAAAAACTCCGTATGAAATTTGGGCTGTGTGTTTTATTGAATTCGTAGATATTTTTGAAATTTTAAGTGTGCGTATATCGTACATTTTTTCTTCCCTGAAATCATCTTCTCGTTTTTGTTCTAATGTATCATATGACTTTATGGTGGTATACCTTTACTAAATTGTTATTAATTAATAACATCTATAAATTATTTTACCCTTCATATTTATTACTCATATAAAAATCGATCAGTAAATTAAGAACCTAGAAACAATGTTCTTCATGACATCTACTACATTTAAGTTTTTAAATACCTATTGAAATGGTACGGCTGACAGTAATCGTTGCTTATCTACTGTTTAATTCTATTCAAATCAGTTAAACAACTAAATTTGATACTAATCTCCACACACTGGTTTTGTTAGTTTTATCACTCTCACGACCATTCTCATTGAGATTGAAATTACGCTTACCGTATATCTCGGCGTATAACACGCACTTTTAACTCTAAAAAATCCCTTCATTTTTCCGTGTACGTGTTATACTCCGGGTATAAAATGTTTTCTGTAAGAAGAAAGAAAGAAGAATGTTTCAGAAGAAGAAAACATTCCAAACTTTTAATTCTATATTTCAGTGCATTTATATATCGATATAAACAAAGAAACTTACCATATATATTTTCTAAGAAACTTAATCTTCTTTATCAGATAACATGAAAAGTTCGTCGCACTCGTCCTCATTTATATTTTCGGGAATGTCATCTTCTTCCCCACTTTCGCTTTCATCTAGCCATGCATAGTCATCCTCGGCACCGTCAAGTTCAATTGATATTCCACATTTAAAATGATTTAACAATTATATCTGGTTTGATTTCATTCCATGATGTTACAATCCATTCACATACTTGCGTTAATGACCCATGCCGCATATTTCCTCCTTTCGTAATTGAATTTCTTCTTCTATCATGCATGCGTTCCACTGCCGCATTAAACTTTCTTTGAAAGGTTTGTTTGTCGAAACATCTAATGGTTGAACTATAGTCCAGGCATTAGGTGCTCAAAAAGGACAAATAGGGGAAAGTTTTGGTGTAGTTTTGATATTTGGTGCCTTTATGTTTTGTGGGTCGCTGAACACGAATCTGAAGTTTGCCAACAAAATTTATCCCGGGAAACACGTTTTTTTTTGGCAAAAAACGGGAAAAAAACGGGATTTTCTTTGTTTCTTTCCAAATAACTCCAAAATTATACATTTTACGTAAAAATCCTCAATAAATAAATTAAAGAGGATAAAATTTCCTACATTTTAGGTATTCAAAGTTTTTTTCTCTGATCAATGGTTTAGCCGTGACAACGCCACAAAAATGGGAGTGAAAATCAAAAAATTCAGAGAAAACGGGAATTACGCCGCTGTACGTAGATTTAACATGAAAACTGACCATTTTACACAAGCATTGACTACAAATTATACTAAAGATTATATGAATGACTACATTTTACAAGGAAGTTGCTGGTAATAAACAAGACGACTCATTATGAATCATTCTTTAATTATAAATAAACATGTACATTAGAAAGTACATTTATTTAAAAAACAAAAAAATATTATTTCCGCTTTCTTTTACTTGAGGGTCCCTGCTTTTCACCGGCATCTACAGCACAGAAAATAGACGTATGGAATTAGTGGGTGTTTTTATTACTACCAACAGTATAAAATAAATGTTTTTTTAATAAAAAATATTTGATACCTTCTGGCATGACTTTTTCCTGACATTTTAGTTCAAGTACCATTTTTTTTTTTTTAATCAAAGACAGCAGAATTTAAGTTAGTCACATAAATAAACTTTTGCATCATTATGCAACGGCAACAAGATTTAAAATGTAACGAAAATGTGAATTTGGTTGAAAATATTTTGTTTATTGAGGAAAATTACAATGAAGAGCACATGAAGCAAGAGCGAAATGTTTAAATTTATGACCAAATTTGGACAAAAATTGTCAGTTGTATGTAGATATATCGGGACAAAATCATTTAAAATATATTACTTGGCTGCAAATTCTGAGTGGTTACAAAATTGATCCAGACAAATTCTCCAAATTCAGATTTGATACAATGCAAAACATAATGTAGACATTTTCTCATGATAAATTAATCCTGATATCTTATGATTCCCTATCTTTACATAAGGTTCCTGTTAGGTTTCCTGTAAGGTTTGTGCAGAAATAAATATGAATATACAACAGAATATGCAACACAGCAATTTTCATTAATGCTATCGAATGTTTGTCCCGTACCTTAAATTTTAGAAAAAGAAATTTTAGAATTTGTTATACTAATACAAAAATAGTTTTATCACTTTAGCCTCCATACCGTTAAGAAAGTATCATTAAAATTATCAAGAAGAACGTAAAATCATGCATCAATCAGATTATGGAACATTTTTGAACGCATTCGGGCTACTATAATAAAACTTCATAGTTTAATAACGTGGAAAACGATGTTTAAGCAATAATTTGTAAAACATATAACACGTTTGAAAACACAATTTCAAGCAAAATCGAAAAAATAGCTGAAAATTTTGTACATCCCTATATATGAACTATAGATTTATCATATAATTCACAATATGATAAAATTTAGAACTGTTAGTGAACGCATAGCACAGTTGAAAATTCCTCGTTAGCAAATTTCCGGCAATAAGCGGGTATATAGATGTCTTGTGCAGCCCTATATATGATTTATAGAATTTATACACGCTAAATAGTATGCAATTTTAAAAAGTGTTCCACAACTGAAAACGCAATTCAATCAATTATTGTTCATACAGAGAAAAATATAACTGATTTATTTTGTGTGCCCCTGTATATGAAAGATCAATGGCACATCATATTCAATAGTAAGCATCATATAGAGCACGTTGGAGATATATATCAATTTAAATACTTTTGAAAAGGTGTAAAATGAACAAAACACACCACAAACAATTTTTCTCCATAGACCGTAATGTAACATAATTCTTTTTAGTGTCCCTGTAAATGATCGATAAATACTACCCATGCCATATTCTATAAGAAATCATCTTGTAGTGCACTTCATAGATATGTATATAAATTTCAAAGTGTATGAAATTATGAAACATTATTAAAAACCACCATAAACGATTTTTCCCCATAGGCCGTAATATAATGAAATACTTTTGAATGTCCCTGTAACGAGATTATGGCTGCTACACGCAACATTTTACAATACCTAACATTCAATAGTGAATATCAATAACATTTTTCAATTTCATGGCGATGCGACTATATTGACGCCAAAAATAATTTTGGCCAACTAGAATCGGTAAATCATCCACCGTGCGCTGCCGTAATTCCCGTTTTTTCAGAATTTTTTTATTTTCACATCCATTTTTACGGCGTTGTCATGGCTAAACCATTGATCAGAGAAAAAAACTTTTAATACGTAAAATGTAGGAAATTTTATCTTCTTTAATTTATGTATTGAGGACTTTAGCGTAAAATGCATAATTTTGAAGTTATTTTGAAAAAACAAAGAAAATCCCGTTTTTTTTCAGTTTTTTGCCAAAAAAAAAGTGTTTTCCGGGATAAATTTTGTTGGCAAACTTCAGATTCGTGTTCAGCGACCCAAAAAACATAAAGTTACCAAATATCAAAACTACACCAAAACTTTCCCCTATTTTCTACCAAATGACTGGACTACTAAGGAAGTCAGCCTACCTTGAAATACTGGCAAATCTGTATTAGATTCATTTATCCTTTTTTTAATTCCGTCTGTTTTATGGTTCGACCATCCATCCCTTCTCATGGACATGAACGAAAACTCCATTTGAAAAATGACCAATTCGCTTTGTTTTTTGTTTGAAAATTGCTATTGGTTTTAATTTGGTACCGTTATCAGAGCAAGAAATAGCCACTATGAAGTGTCATTTTTCGTGTTCCGTAGTTTTAAGAGCCTACTTCAGTCGCTCAGAAAAGACCCGTTCGCTAATGCTATTTCTATGGCAGAAATTTATAAAGATATCTCGGTCGCATCTCAATATTTTTAGATGATTTTTTTTTTTTTTTGTTTTGCAGTGGCTAGCTGAGGTCGATCTGTAAAAAGGCCGTTTATTATTTTTTTCGATTTTCATTGGGGATTTTTTTCAAGAAGATTCTTTCATTTTAGGAACCGGTTCTGCAAATGAAAGTGTCCAGATTAAAAATACCTGTAAACGAAATTGAAAAAGTAGACAGCGTCCTGCATGCAGATCGACCTCAGTTAGCCACTGCAAAAAAATCATCTAAAAATATTGAAATGTGACCGAGGTATCTGTATAAATTTCATCCATAGGAATAGCATTAGCGAACGGGTCTTTTCGCGTGACTGAAGTAGGCTCTTAAATGCAACATGGAATGGTCTCAAACCAGTCACTTGGAGTTCGGGTTATTTAGATTCGAAAGGATAGGAATAGAGTAGAGAAGAAAAGTTTGCGTTCGCATGTCGCAAGGAAAAGACACATTATCTGAAGTGGGTGAAAGCTAGCATTTCTGGTTTGTTTTCATTGAGAAATCTTGATGCGTGTCATACGGCAGAATACGCTTGAAATAAAATTATGTGCTCTCAAATTCGTGATACGTGTTATACGCCGGGCTGTATTTCATTTTAACCGTTAACCATTAAATCAAAACAGGTTTAATGAAGAAACGCCAATGTAAAGTTATGATATGGCAAAAGTAAGATGATTTTGGTGACAAAAGGTATGGCGTACTTTTATAAGCTCTAAAATAAGCTATTAAAAACTTCAATCAGCTAAAACTTTTTTGTTAATACATATTAGCCCCAATCTCATATGATTTTTTTAAATCAGTGTAAGATTTTTAAACCATGAAAGTTTGAAAAAAAGCTGAGTACAGTCGGACCTCTATTTTGCGAATTTCTCTATTTTGCGAACTTTTCCTTGGAACCAAAACATTTTACGAATTTCTTCGCAAAATAACTTCCAAATAGCGAAGTGCATTCTCTATTTAACGAACTTTTTCTTGTGATCTAAATTTTTTTTTCTCCCCATTTCTCAAAATATTTCTGGACATTTCAAACTTATTCTTTAAACGCATTTTATGATGTTCAATGGCCTTGAACTGGTTTTACAAGGCGTCTTCTTTGTCAGCAGTCAGAATTCGGTAAGTACGGAGGGCGAAGATGATAATCCCTCAGAGTAACTTTTAAAAATGTGGCTATAGATGAGAAAAAAAGAAGAAATTAACCATGATGTGCTGATTGATGACTGTATTTCACTTAATTCTGAAATTGAGACCTCGGAAACATTATCCGAATGGGATATTTTCGACAGTGTGAAAAATAAAATCAATACAGCAATGCATTGCGATGAAGACGAATATGATAATGATGGAAATAATTATGATGCAGGGATTAACAAAACTTCGTATGATGAAATGCTAAAATCACATGAAACAATCCGACGCGGATTATAGTTAGAAGAAAATACGCATGAAGGGGTTTTTGGTGTATTGCAAAGATGCGAGACGTATTATGAGAGAAAGCACTTTTTAAAAGAAAAAAACTCAGGCAGAATTAACAGAATTTTTCAGAAATTAAATTTAAGGACGCGTATGTTAATGTATGGTTAAAATTATTTATTATAATAATAATAAATACGATAATGTCATTAAAATCCGTTAATTTTAATGTAAAACTATTTACTTTAAACAGAAAGTACACTGCATTCCCGGACAATGTTTTGTTTTCCTTGCAGATTTCAGATTTTAACACATAGAAAAAATGAATTGATGATGGATATTGGTGGGTAAAATAGATAAAACAAATCGATATAATTTATAAAAAAATGTGATTAATTACTTTTAATAAAAATATTTAGTGTTTATGAATTTAAAATCTGTTTTATGAAGTTTAAAGTATTTTATAAGGTGAATCTCTATTTAACGAATTTTCCATATAACGAACCTTTTTCCGGGATTTAGCGACTTCGTTAAATAGAGGTTCGACTGTATATCACTTTCGTAACTCTCTTTGTGAGAGCAATAAATTTTTGCAGGTTTTAAAACAAGCACTTTCCGAATCTTTTATATTTTTCTGTATTTCTACATTGGTTTAATACTATGTTAGTGAAAAAAAACCATTAGTGCAAGGCGAACAAAGTTTGTTTTATAAATTATTAAGCAAAATAATTTATATTTAAATTTGGAAAACAAATAACAATTTTTTATATTTAAAACTTGTTAAAAAAACTTTCTTTTCAAAAACTTTTTGTTCTTTTTCGATGCTTCTTTTTTATTCTTCATTCAAGTAACCGAAAATGCTGAATGAAGATTTTACAATTGTTCAACTCATTAACTAAAAGAATGCCAAAACTATTTATTGTTTTTACATAAACTCCAACTTCCTCCATAAATTGCATGCTTCCTATTAATTTATTATTTACATATTTTCTCTTTATTTTAATAATTATTTACGGTTCAACATCACTCGCGAGAGTTTTTAGAATATCCTATCTTAAGCAATTCATTTTTAATAATTCTTGCTCATGTACCTTTGCTAACTTGTTGATACTCGTCAGTGTTGCCAGATTGGGGACTTTTTTGTCCCCAGATTGTTGAATATCCTATCTTAAGCAATTCATTTTTAATAATTCTTGCTCATGTACCTTTGCTAACTTGTTGATACTCGTCAGTGTTGCCAGATTGGGGACTTTTTTGTCCCCAGATTGTTGAATATCCTATCTCAAGCAGTTCATTTTTAATAATTCTTGCTCATGTACCTTTGCTAACTTGTTGATACTCGTCAGTGTTGCCAGATTGGGGACTTTTTTGTCCCCAGATTGTTGATTGTCACCACTTTTTTGAAATAGAAGTATTCGGCCTATTTAGAAAGATATTAAAAAATCTTAAAAGCAAGGCGAATTATACTATTTAAAAAAAAGGGTGACAGTCAAATAATCTGAATTAAAAAAGTCTCCAATCTGGCATCACTGATACTCATTGATACCGTTTTAGCTTCACCGTAAGACTAGTTCTACAGCATAGCAACACCAATTGCAAAGAAATTTGCCTCTCGTGTAGTCTTTAATGTTGATGCTGCAATTGTATTTGAAGGACTTTTGCGTTCTAAATGCATAACCTTTACTTTTATAGTCTTGAAGCTTTGAGTGATTATTCTTGAGGAAATTGCTATCACATACTGAAACAGACAAATAATCGATTAAACGGTTATATATGATGGAACACTACTCGCTACCACTTTTATTATCTTAAAACCTTAAGTAATAATTTTTTTTTAATTTTTGCCTATTCTTTTCGAGTTTTTTAACTTTTCTAACTTGTTGATAATATTAGGTTGAGCAAAAAGTTCTGGGAAATTTTTAATCTAATAGTTACCAGAATTTGTACTGTACTAGTGGTACATCTATAGGAGTTCAGGAATTTCGGCTACAAAATGCTTTCACAAATTTTCCTGAACTTTTTGCTCAACCTAGTAGTTTATAATATGAATGTCTTTGGATCTGTTAAGCTTGTCTTGTTTACCACTTCACTGTAAAGCTATTTTTACACCATAGCGGCATCGGTTACAAACACAACTTCCACTCGTAAAGCAGAAAAGTTTTTATGAGGGTAACAAATTTCTACCTATTATAAAACCAACTGTTCTGTTAAGAATCTTTTATGTATCTTATACATTTCATGATTTGTTAAAGATACATACGAATTTGTGCGTTAGTAAATAAATATTTTTTCTTAAAAGATCTTATAAAAAGCATAAAAACACATGAAGAAAAGATTGCTAATATAAAACTTATTAAAAACTTTCCATTTCAAAAAGCTTTTGATAATTTTTATTCATTGCTTTATATTCTTTAATCAGGTAATCATAAAACTTGCATTATTAGTTTTGTTTAGAATTATTCTTCTCATTAAGTGAAAGAATGTTGAATCCCTTTATTTATTATGTTTTTATACCAGTTAAAACATATTCCACGGATTACAATTTTTATTCAGCGTTAAACTTTTCTTGGAAATTTTTATAAGTGGAATTTCCTTTTCTAAAATCTACATATCAACAGTTTGTGTAAATTATAAATAACTTAAAAAGAACTAAAGCCGCTGTAAAATCGCTCTTTGTTGCCATAGTTACAAAGAGTTATTTGGAAAACATCTAGTATTTTAAGCATTCTCAAAATAGATAGTGTTAAAATTAGGTACACAGAGATTCTTTCGAAATTAAGAAAGAAATACGTATTTTACGTACCTCCTGTGAGTGATAATGAATGGTATTTTAATAGTTGGTTCACTACTTTTATAAAAAAAAATTTATTCTATGTTTAAAAGAACTTATGTTTAATTTTAAAACAAAATAATTTGTATCTAAATTTGAAAACTAAACAAGAAAAGAACTTTTGAATATAAAACTGATAAAAAAAAAACTGCTTCCTTTTTAATAACATTTTATTATTTTTGTATGTTTCTTTCTATTCTTAAAAAAAAAAAAAAAAGACATAATTTTAAACCATTTGGAAAAATGGTTATTGTTCTCGTCAGGATGGGAAATCAAAAGCATATCTGAAGGTTTTTATTGGTTTAATCCGCATTTTATTCGTTTTCTGATTGGTCTATACAGTAATCTGTATTTCCCTTTACTTTCAACAAAGATGGATACCTTCTGTTGCCACTATGACAAAAAAGTAATAAAAACTACAAAAAAAAATTAATAACTCAGAAACAAATTGAGATACAGCTTTCAAACAAATTGCATTTAAAAGTAAATTTTTTTTCTCTATACGACGGTGTAAAAAGTAATGTTGTGGGATGTTTAGAAGTTTAAGAATGTAACTTCCTTTATAATGAGTCGTCAGATTTCTTGGAAATCTGCCAATGGAAAAGCCTTTTCCCGAACAGCCAATGAAATATTTGGATAATACATAAGTTTCAGGTGGATAATACGTACGAGTCGCAGGCGATTTTTGTCGCTTGGAATTTTTACGTGTAATAACACTATTAATGTTTAATTCATGGCGTACGTAATGTATGATCAACTCCGTGCGATTTTTTATGTCTTAAATTTTAGTCTTCGAAAAAATCATTTTCCACATGGTCGCTGTAATTTGATAAATTGCTTTTTTTTTTTTTTTTTTACAATTGTTCTACCCATAAATTGTAAAAATTTAAGAAAAATCTTTCATTATTTTATCTATATTATAAAGGACAAACGTATTTGTGCGTAATGCTGACGCCATTTCGCGAATGGCGACACTTCAGGATTAAATTTTGGTTTTGCAATTTTCGCTACTGCAATTTTTTAATCTTCTAACTATCATACAATTTCAATTTTTACATCCTAAGGGTTACCGTTATAGGGAAAAAATCTACTTTCAAAAGCAATTTGTTTTAAAACTGCATCTTAATTGACTGATTTATTATGGCTTGAAAAATAATTTTTAAGCATGAATTTTTGTAATTTATTTTTATCAAGCGCGGGCTCCATTACATGATAATAATAAACGTTTTTCACATAAAGCAATAAAAATTGTTCAGCATTCATTTCTAATTTTCCATAACGAAATTAAAAATTCGTATATAAATAAATAAAAGTATAATATTTAAAAAACACAGAAATTTAACACAATATGCAATCGAACAATTTAAATTTTTACACCGCCAAACAGAAAAAGAAAACTTTCAAATGAAATTTGTCTGCAAACTTCATCTCAGTTTACTGATTGTTTATGGACTTAAAAATAATTTTCAAGCAGAAAATTTTTTTAAATTTATCTCTATCGCGTGGAGCTTGATTACGAAAGATTAATCCGTTTGCCCTCGAAACAATGTAAAGAGTTCAACATTTTCTTACGGCTAATATTGCTTTAAAAAAAGTTTAATTTACTCTATAAATAAATAAATAAAATAATATAAAAAACACACGAATTTAACATAGATATAATTGAACTACACGTTTAAAGCACTGAAATGTTCAGAAACAAAAAAAGGTGTAAGTAGTAAAATCTTGGACTAATACGAATATTTGTGGCTAATACGAAAACATCGCTTTTGATGAATTTAAAAACATCATTTGATTGCATAATTGATATTTTTCATATAGCAATGTTTTTTTTTTTTTTCGTGTTAGTGGAGAATCTAAAAAATATATTGCATGTAAAAAAGTTATTAGTGTTTTCAAGAAAAAAAAAATTGGTTTTCACGTCTACCCTGTAACCCGGGAAGCCCGGGTTCGATCCTCCTAGTTCATATAAGAGTTAAAACAAAAAAAAATAGAAGTTTTTTTTTCAGTAATAAAATTTTCTTAAAAAAAATAAATAAACAGGGCTTACTTTCTCGAAATCTATAAATCAACATTTGTGCAAATTTTAAATATAACTAAATACATCGAAAGAATTGAATATACGAAAATTATTATCTCTTGCCATAGTAACTCAATTTTTACATCGGATTAAAATTACATTAACAGAAACTAATGCGTAAATTAAAATCATTTAGTGCTGTGCCCATGATAAAACTCTAAATTATGCATATATAAAACCATTTTTGAACAAAATAGAATCATAACACACCTAGCTTTAAATTAAAACCAAAATATACACAAAAAGTTTTGTTTAAAATTTAATTTTAGCACAAAACAAAAAAAAATTTGAAAATTTAGAACGTTTTTTACGTTTTTTCAAGTGCTAAAAAATGAATAACCAAAATATGAGAATTTTTTTTGTTTTAGCTAGTAGACTATACAGAAATGCATATTTGGTTGATTTTTTAAAGCTGGAGC
Organism: Maratus speciosus; assembly: GCA_963932465.1. Taxonomy (NCBI): domain Eukaryota; kingdom Metazoa; phylum Arthropoda; class Arachnida; order Araneae; family Salticidae; genus Maratus; species Maratus speciosus. The sequence goes on along the minus strand of OZ010792.1, from coordinate 327,849,355 downwards.
TTACATAGTTTGAAAGTAACAGTTTGCACAAACTCCAAATTTACTAACCTGAGAAAACGCGTTTTAAAGCTTCAATATCTACGGACGTCAATAGTACTCACGGTCTATAAATGATTATAACTCAAGAAATAATGCATATTTTTGAATGGGGTTTTTTGCATATCGTTAAGAAATGAAAAAAAAAATCAGAATAAAGCAAAAACTGAAACAAATTTTTTGAAATTTTAAAAGGTCTTGTGCGCCCTTAATTGAGAATTAGTACTATGTTAAAAACAGATATTATGGCTTCAGAAGACATTAATACACTAGCTTACTTAGATTAGTTAGCAATGTGATAATTTCGGGCGTAATTTCGCTTCTGAAAAATTAATTACAATTTATACATATCTGTTTACCCATGCTGGGCTTTATCTGCGTCTTATGTTTCGCCGAAGGATTGTGTACTCATGAAGACTTTTCCGTCTTGTACGTCGATGGCAGCCTTACCGACATATGTGAGTGAGAGGTACCAGGGGAAAATTCAGTTTAAAAAAAATATCTCTCTCTCTCTCTATATATATATATATATATTGTATGCTTTTAAATTTTAGTAACAATAGTTTTTAAATACATTGTGTGGTTTATATTAGGTTTATAATTCTCTATATATAAGGATATGTTTGGTTTTGCTGTTTAAACAGTTATTTACATTCAAATGCTTACAATTATCTTGCGACAGTTGTTTAATAAAAGTAATACTAGATGGCAGCACCAAATTTGTCTCTTTAACATAACTCTAAATTTTAATTTTTCTAGCTCCATTTCAGTTACAATTTAATACACCAGGGGGTATTTTTAGCTAAATTTTGACGATATTGTTAAAAAGTTATTAATTAATTTAATAGTGCATTTTAAATAATGTAATTACTATCTATTTATTTTATATTAGATTAAATGTGTTTAACAAGGTATTTCAAATTTTATTTCAAAATGTATTAACTGCATCCTTTGGTATCATTTACTGTGATTTCTTAAGTGTTTTATTCACCCTAATCTTTATGATATTCTGGTAGCCATGTGCGCGTGGATTTTTGTAAAATACTGAAATATTAATCGGTATGGTGTTTATTATTTATATTTTATATCCTATAAATATTTAAATACGTTTTATTGATTCTTCCATTTCATATTATTTGTTTCTATTCTGTTTTCATTTTTAATCAATTCACTTGATTTTAATGGTTGTTTGGGCACAGGGGAAAATAATTTTTAGCTTTAGCTTATTTTTCCCACAGTAAACAACCATTTTGCTTATATCATTGAATTCTGTGCCCTTGATAACGTAATTCAATGTATAAGCTTTTCAATTTTTGTCGGTGTCCACTTTTTTCTTTTTCTTCCATAATAATTCTTATAATATATATATATTTTTTTTATACTTACAGCTTTAATTCATAATAATTGACGGTGGTAGGTTATGTTTAATTAATGGTTATATATATATATATATATATACATATACCGGGTGTCCCAAAAAGGACTGACTGATTTTAAAATTCAATAACTTGCAAACGGTGACAGATATTAAAAAAATTCTTGCAGGGGTTATGCATAAGGTCAAAAGTTTTATTACAGTGATTTTCAATTTAGTTCGATTTACAAACAATAGATGGCGCTGTAAGCAATAGTCGCTAAATACAGGCTCAATTTTTTGTCCTTTATCTTGTTCCATGCAGATAAAGGAGATGGAAATGTATTATCCGGGCCACGGAGTACCAAAAATCGAGCCTGAATTTAGCGACTATTGCTTACAGCGCCATCTATTGTTTGTAAATCGAACTAAAATTGAAAATCACTGTAATAAAACTTTTGACCTTATGCATAACCCTCCTGCAAGAATTTTTTAAATATCTGTCACCGTTTGCAAGTTATTGAATTTTAAAATCAGTCAGTCCTTTTTGGGACACCCGGTATATACACAGTGAAATACGTTTAACACGAAACTGAGGGTATCGAAAAAAAATTTTCGTGATAAAAGAATTTCGCGTTAAAAGATTCTTAAAAAAAGAACAAAACTCACAAATATTTTCGACGTAATCAAATTTTATTTCGATTTCCTGTTAAACTACTAGTAAGTTGCAACCATTAGGATAAAAAGCAAGTAAAACAAAATATTGTTTCGGTGGGAAAAAATCATATATCTTTTTTGAAGTGTCTTTTTCAACATTCTGAGATCTAGCTTGTTTGAACCAAATAAGTTAAGCTGTCTCTATTCTTCATGCTTAGCAATTCTCATACGTTTTCTCTCAGGCTTAAACATACTGCGTTCAAACATTAATGTAATGGGATCCCTGTTTTTTTTTTAATTATTATTGTTGATAATGTAGAATTGGCAATGCAAAACTCTTTGCAGATTTCTGTTTTCGTCCTTCTTTTTCATCAACTGCATTAAGCAGCTTCATCTTCATTTGAAGCGAAATAGCAGTTTGTTTACGCACCGATTTCTCAGCCATTGTGCTCATAAAACATAAGATAATTTACAAAAACACGAAATTCTCTGATTTTCACCAAAACTTCAGTGGTTTTAACACAAATTTCACAAATTTCAACTTAAACTTACTAGATCGAAAACGATTTTTTTTTTTCGTGTTAAACGATACTTGTTTCGTGTTAAAAGAACAAAAATGTATTAAATTGCATCGTATACTGTCCGGACCGCTATATCATTTCGTGTTAACCGATTTTTCGTGTTAAGCGTTTTCGTGTTAAACGTATTTCACTGTATATTTATACTTGCATAAATAGCGAAATCAAATTCACCATATTTTGCATACAATTTAGAAGATTGCACAGCCATGTACATTTGACATACTAACTGTTGCCAGATCAAAAAATATCAAAAGTGTCATTTTCTAAAAATACTGTATATATAGAATTGAAAAACAGGTTGCAGTTACAATTTATAGGAACTTTCATTTTACCTCTGAGATTTACATTTCCATGGAATGACCCTAAAGACTACTTTAAGGGGAAAAGGAATTTTTCGAATTTTAAATCGTCAAAGCGGTGTTTTGCATTAACGTGACCGAAAATTTAGTTTTTCTTCTTGGTAATATCAATTGCAAAGAAAGAGGAAGCCTCTCATAAAACTGAAGAATTCATTTTTATTTTTTTATTTATTTATTTTCACACCGATAAATCTCCTTATATCTATCTATCTGTCTCTCTATATATATATCATGGAAGACGGTAGTATTTCGAGTGACGCAGCCTTAAGCCTAAAATCGTATCGTATCGTATCGTATCATAGAATTCGTAGATGGCGGAACTCATATATACAGCTAACTCGACATCAAAGAAAATGCGAAAAGCCGCCTTTTAATAACTCAGCAGATATACGTCTTATTGTTCTGAATTTTCTAGAACAGTCTTATATCTGCAGTCTAATCGTATACTGAAATTTTTACATTTCTACGTGCAGTATATTTTGAGATCTAAATAGTCATTTTTAAAGTGAAAACGTTGGTATAATATCGAGGAAGTTCCTAATTTGAAAATCTCGAAAACGGTTCTAACGATTATTTTTAAATTGATACATAATATAAATGTGATTAAGGCGAGGTGAATAACACTTTTCTTTTTTCTGGGAAAACTCTCGTTCGTTAAATAATTCGATTTTTTTTTCTCTCGAAAATGACACGGGCGATTTTTTAAAAATCAAATAAATATGTTTCAGATGAACCAAATAACAATTTACTTGTTTCCAGCAAGACTCTTGTTCGTTTTATAATGCGCATGAAAAATCGGACTATATTTCTTCGCCATTCTATGGAAATTTCACCGAAAATGCATGACACTGTATTCATACACATGCTTTCTTTTTAACCACTTTTGGGGAGAAAAATTTTGTCTTCCCACGGCTGAGTGGTTGAGGGCCATCGTCTACTGATCTTAACATAGACAGTTCGATACTCGTTGGTGCGTGTGAAGTTTTTTTTTTTTTTTAAAGTCTGTTAGTTGACCATTATTCTCAGTTCCTTTGTAATTTTTTAATTGCTATTAAGTTAAATAAAATTACAATTATAATGACGCCAATTTGATGATGATTATTTCTTGGCAATTTTTCAACAATAAAAATATTACCATAAATTTTATAAATATATTTAATTTCAATCACTTTACAAAAAATATACATTAATACAGTAAACTCTGTGTAAGGCGGAATCGATCGGGACCAAGAAAATTTTCCGCAATAGACAATATTCCGCCTTAGACAAATTTTACTCTATGTCTATGGATTCGTAGGGACTAGAAATTCTTTCCGAGTTATACAGATTTCCGTCTTACACAGAGTCCGCCGTACAGAGAGTTTACTGTAATTATTATTTGAATATAAATCACACGATCAGAAACGTAAAAAAATAATTCATTTCAGCTCTTCTTTTTATAATATCATTTTTTATTATTATGACGGTCAATCAATATATAATCACTGACATCCATAATATTATTATTATTATAATTATTATTTTCCTTGCATAAAAACTATTGTGATGTAATAATTATTTTATAATAAATAATTTAGTTGAAATGTTTTATTTATAAATAACAATGAAGTTTTACATAATAAGCATATCAGAATTCTGGTGTCGCCATCTTTTGACGCAATTGCGTACCACATTTCATGGTCGTACTGGCATAACTGAGAGGGCGGTGGCAAAATGGATAAAAAGGGCGCCGATTGCCTTACAAAAGGGCGCAAATGCTTATATATACATACATACACATACTATATAAATTATGTATAAAAAATCACTTTAAAAATATATACGAGTATATTGCTATAGCGAAAACTTTATTCCTAAAATAATTATGTCACCCAAATTAGTATTTTACACTATAGAAATATAATATGCACAAAAATAGTTCCCCGCAAGGCATTGCAGTTAAAAAAAAAATCTGATGTTAGACCAGTGTTGCCAATTTAGAGGTATTTTTTTCCTCCACACTTTTCTAAGAAAGCTATCTCTGTTTTCGAATTTCGCTCACCTTATCTAATGAGTTAATTCAAACTTTACCCCGAATATTTGAATAAAAATCTCCATACGATTATCTCCAAATGGAAAATAAAATATTAAAATAAAACAAACAAAAACAATTTCGTTGGGTCAAAACTCAAAAGTGCAAAACATTATTTAATACAATTCAATAATATTTTATATAATACAATCTCTAGAATACAAATACTAATTATGGTGTATAAAATTTCAGGAAAGTTATTTTTGTTTAGTTCAAGAGTGACGTCTGTTTTACGTGAATTATTTTTAAAATATGTTTTATTTCTTTATTTTTTCAACATTCAAAAGATATCATAGATTTTTTTTTTTTAATTATGGCCATTTTTTTTTCCATTCTGATCAGAAACAAAATTATGGCCATTTTTTTTTCATCCTGACCAGAAAAAAAAAAAAAAAAAAAAAAAATTATGACCATTTTTTTTTCCCTTTTCTGACCAGAAAATCAGAGTTCTAACTTTTTACGACAGCTCTTTCATCTTCACCTAACACTTCATTTATAACGGTTGTTTCAAAATAATGGATGGCACCAGTCCATCAGTTCAGAAGAAAATGATCCATTCCAAAGGTATAAGTTCGATTGAAAAAAACTATTTAATACTTTGAGCAGAAAGAAGAGGCTACACCTGCAATTTTTATGACACTAATAGAATCCCATAGCTGCCAATGTGTACGGTTTAGTTACCTCTAAAATTTAACACAAATTTTTGCCATATTTAATCGTTGACAATTGTTAGACTTTTTAAACTGAAATTCCGGAAGTGACAGCCGATTGTTCCCTTGCGACGACATTCCTCTGGCTTCAACTCGTAAAACTTGGCTAAAAGTGCTATCTTTGACAACATTTTCTGAATGAATCTTTGCCTTTATAAGAAAATGGGAAACTAATTTCCTGGTATCTAAACAAAATGGGCAAATTTTATACTTTTACGAATATTAATGCAAATTTTTTGTATTTACGAATGAAAATGACTTCGCGAAAGTATCAGAAAAGTAGTTAGTTTGGATTTGGGAATAGCTTTCAATATAAAAAATTCTCATAAAGAGGATGTGATCGCCCCCCACCCCAAAAAAGGAAATTCATGACCCCCTCTAAATGATGAGCTGAATCCGTCCTTGGCTTTGTCGAATATTGATCGATTAAAATCTCGGAAACGGAATCGAAAATCATGTTTTTTTTTAGGGAAAAAGAAATAAAAACCTATTTGACGATAGGTTTATAAAGACACATTTTGTATTTGTTATATTTCCGGGGATGAGGAGGGGGGGGGGACTATTTTGATTAAATATCGCAATTAGTCTACATGGCAGATATAATTATGATAGACACTAGCGGGCTTCGCCCCTCTATGACGCCTTATGGGTCCAGCTTCCATAACTCAGAAACTACCTTTCGGACATCAATGCAACGGATTCCAAACGTTATAATTAACTTAATAATCACCCTATATAGCATTAAAGTAAATTTATGAGTACTGCATACTATTTTTTTATCGTAATTTCTGAAGAGAAAAAATTATTTCGGTTTCATTCTTAGGTACTGATCTGAAAAATTTTGAAAAAGGGGGGAAGAAGGGGACATGAGACTGCTGTTTGTCAAACAACACAACGGGGTCTGGCTTATTCAACTTGGTTTTTGATGACTTCAATTAGAAGGTGGTTTGTTTAAAAGAGTGCGTTCCCTGCCCCATGAAAATTGGAACTATTGGTGCACCATCTATGTAAGGATTTAATAATTATAAATTAACATTTTGGATTTATTAATTTAAGGATAAAGTGTTTTTAAAGGAATATCAAATGAAACCCTCTGTGCGATCTGCGATTATACTTACCCAGTTGTTTTTATATACAAACTGCTATAAGGAAAATTGTAATAAAATAGTATAAATTAAATCTGCATTAAATTCCATAAGTATCTTTTTTTTAATCATTTTATCACTAACCTCAAAAAAGTAATGATATCAATGCAAAAACCCTTGACGGGTTAAAAGTTTCTGACGCAGCACTTTATCTTATGCTCTAAGAATTTTAATTATGGAACTTAAAAATACTGATATCAAATTTTGAGTGACGTTATGCTATTTCTTAAAAAATATATTTGTATTTATTTCATCATTTTATTTTTGTTTTATTTATAATCGCATGTGCAAAAGTTATGTTCAACATGAAAAGCTGCATAAAATTTTATTCGCTGTTGCTTTATCATTTACATCTCTCATAAATTCAAAATATGAGTTTTAAAAGATATGATATAAAATTTAAGTGACGCCTTGATGTGACTTTAAAAGGTTTGTTTTAAATTTCAATTTAAATTATTTTTGACTTGGTTAAAATATTTTTTTACATCTACACAATATTTTTAATTTTCCAATTCACTGTTAAATATATCACTTTCATTGAATCTATACTATGCATTGAAATGTATTTATTTCAATAAATTGATTTATCTTTTGTGTCACGCTATTCAAAATTGTGAGTAAGATTTATGTAAATGGTTTCTTTGCGTCATTGTGTTCAAACTACATGAAATGTATGAAAAAGGATAGTTTGACGCAAATAAACCATACATAAATCTTACTCACAATTTTGCATAGCGTGACACAAAAGATAAATCAATTTATTGAAATAAATACATTTCAATGCATAGTATAGATTCAATGAAAGTGATATATTTAACAGTGAATTGGAAAATTAAAAATATTGTGTAGATGTAAAAAAATATTTTAACCAAGTCAAAAATAATTTAAATTGAATTTTAAAACAAACCTTTTAAAGTCACATCAAGGCGTCACTTAAATTTTATATCATATCTTTTAAAACTCATATTTTGAATTTATGAGAGATGTAAATGATAAAGCAACAGCGAATAAAATTTTATGCAGCTTTTCATGTTGAACATAACTTTTGCACATGCGATTATAAATAAAACAAAAATAAAATGATGAAATAAATACAAATATATTTTTTAAGAAATAGCATAACGTCACTCAAAATTTGATATCAGTATTTTTAAGTTCCATAATTAAAATTCTTAGAGCATAAGATAAAGTGCTGCGTCAGAAACTTTTAACCCGTCAAGGGTTTTTGCATTGATATATATATATATATATATATATATATATATATGCTATGATTAGTTCAGGGAGATTTTATTTAGTGAATAAAATCGTAAGTTTTAGTTAGAAAAAATTGTACTCCATCTGCATGTTTTAAAATTTTATAATTATTTAAAACATTCAATTTTTTTTTTTACAGCATAAAAAATAAATTCAATTTGTAATTATCTTAGATGATATTGATTTAATTATTTCATGCCGTTCCAGAAAACACCCGTTATTATGCACTTCTTAATAACGAACATAACAAAATCTTTTTTCAACATTATTTTCAAGTTTAGTTTCGATGGAAGACCATTATAAAAGTTAAAGTGCTACCAAACAAATAGCAGTGAAGAAACTTATCAAGTATTTTTCAACGTGAATCAAAGATTGGGTAGTTTGATCAATTAAATAAGAAAAATATAAAAAATTATTTTCATTAATTTATACAAAATTTTCAAGTGTAACTGCACTTTGAAAACAAATAATCTTTATAGAAACATTTAATTTTCGTTAAAGGAATTTGACTGGATTATAAATTAGCTGAATCCTCAAATAATTCGAATTTTTCAATTAATGAATATCTTTTTCAATCATAAGAATAAATACAACTTTTAATTTATATTGTTTCGTGTTTAATTTTGAATAATTTTTAAATATTTTTACCGTAGTACAAAAGTAGTTCACTCCAATCAACATGCAGGGTTAGAAAAAAATAAATTATTACAGAGAACCTCCAAGGTGTGCTCCTTGGTTCTGAATCAGATGAAATTTAAACTACAGATAACTGAAATGATGTGCTTTCCGTTTATTATAAGAAAATTCAGCGAAAGACATTGAAATAGATGTTTAGTAGGATTATATAATTGAATACCTTCATGTAAATGTTTTATTTGCTTTAAAACAAATGTTCAGTATGCCTACCTTCATTTCCATAATATGCTGTGATCTCAAAAATATATTTCCTATCACTATGTTCAGTGAGTCTCGCCAAATATCTAAAATATGATGGCTATGACTAACTCATCACCTGAATTATATGTAGTTTTAATTTTAAAAGAACGCACTTCATAGCCCTCTGAAGTGTGTAATTTATTTTTTTGTTACCCATAAAGAATAAACACTTATTTTCCCATAAATTCACGGCTTAAATTTATTTAACTTTCCCCAGCAGGAAAACAGTTTATTTCATTAATGCTGCTTGAAAACTTTTCATATGCTGCCTGTGATTAGTTCATTTATTTGAATACCTAAACTTTTCACTACAATATATTTTACAGAAAAAAATAACAAGTTCGTTCTTAAATATAAATTACATAACCTTTACCTTTTCACAAGAAAGTTTCTACGAGTACCTTTTGGGTGAATTTCTAAAGGCAAATATTATATTTGATCTTTTCAATTTTTGCATAATCACTATATTACCTATTAAAACTTAAGGTTTAATGCTTTCTCAAACATTTTGAAGTGTTTTCTGGGATTAGAATCTTCTGAAAATATTTTGAAAATTATGAAAAATTTGCATACATCTGCGTGCACCACACACGCAACGCACCAGCTCTGCACCGGTATACATATCAAATGATGAAAACACCAACAACAATAACGAATTAAATTTATAAAATCAAAAAATCCGAGTGCGTAAAAAGCGAACTAATTAATTATTTCTCATCAATGTGAAACTATTTTTTATATTACTTACCTATTTTTTTATTTACTTGTATTGATGACTTTTAAGTTGTGTTTAATTGTTAGTTCCTATCTATAAACAACGTTTTCATGAGGCCTATAAATGTCTATGAAGGTTAGAATTGCAGTAAAGCTAGAGATTCTACCTACACAACTTCCAAGTTGCGTAATATTGAAACGGAGCTTCTGACTGTAAAATAGTCAATAAAACATCGTCTTCATTTTGAAAGACCTAGCCAATGATATGCCACTCAATAGGGTGCGGAAATTTTTTTTTCGTCTCTACCGCCATTTTGTATTTTACGGCCACCATTTTGAATTTATAAAAACAAAACCTAGTCTATAACCATCGGTCGGTTAAGACGAATCGATAGAGACCTCATTCATTAAAATCCATCCAGTTGTTGGGATGCTTCGAGGGTATAAAGAAATCCACATACTCAGATACGTGTGAAACACATAACCTTTCTTGGCAGCCGGTAAAAAGACACAGTACAATAATAATAGCTTAGTACATACAGGCATATATTTATTTAAATAAAGCCAGTTTTATGCTGCCGTGTCTTTTATATATTTGCTAGCTTTCATCTTTTCCTTAGTACTAGATCAGGAATGAATCTTTTTAGCATCACTAATTTAAAAAAAAAATTAATTGTTGAATAAATTTATAGCTAAAATTTAAAAACAAGTGAGATTTTTTAAAAATTTAAATCTGTTTTAAAAGCTTTCTTTTAGAAAAGTATGTTACTTTTTGTACATTTTTTTTTAATTGATAAATTAAAAAACTTTTATTTTTTTCTACGATTTCGTATTCATTAACTGAAAGAATTAAAAAAGATATGATTATTACAATTGTGTTTGAGAAATATCATACTTTCACAAAAATTCAAAATTCATCCGTGGAAATGGGATTCAATTTTTCTTCAGCTTAAACTATTCTTTGAAAACTTTAATAAGCAAAGTTTCGTTTCTTCAAATTCTTCGTCTCAACGATTAAGGTAAATTATTATTTATAATTTTTTTGAAGTACTAAATCCAATCTAAAACTTTTCTGCGTTGGCATAGTTACACAAATGTTATCGTGGAAATGAGAAGCAATTTAAACATTTTTAAAAGCAATACCGTTAAAATTATGTTGACAGATTTTTTTTTTTTTTATTAGAAAGGCGTTTTTAATTTGCGCTTTCAAACGCGTGAGCAAATATTAATGTTGTTTTGATAGTTTATTGATTTTTACGTTTAAGAAAAAAAAAATATTTGTGTAATTGGACATAGATAAATAGGTGCGTGGATACCCCGTGTGTTGCGTTATTGCGTGATATCTTTCGAGTTTTTGGGTGGGATGAGAGGTCTAATTTTATTGTGTATTTAGAAGAAAAAAATATAACATTAATTTTTATTAAATATTAAATTTAATTCAAATATTATATTTATAGTATAGCTTAAAAGTTTTCTCAAAAAGGAAATTTTAGAACTGGTAGAAGGAAAATTTCGTCATTTGATGAACTTGAAAAAAGTTTTAGTTTTACGAATAAGACTTATAAATTTAAAGCTTAAAAAATACATAATTTTTACCCACCACTTTTAGCGCCATATTTTTTTTTCAGAAACAATTAGTTAGAAATATTTTTTACTCTTTCTTCTCAAAAAGGAAATTTTAGAACTGGTAGAAGGAAAATTTCGTCATTTGATGAACTTGAAAAAACTTTTAGTTTTACGAATAAGACTTATAAATTTAAAGCTTAAAAAATACATAATTTTTATCCACCACTTTTAGCGCCATTTTTTTTTCAGAAACAATTAGTTAGAAATATTTTTTTCTCTTTAAATAAAATTTTTAGGTCTAGGGAAAAGCAAATAAGTTAAACTTGTATAATCTCTTTCGTTGAAAGTAAAACTAATAAAGGCTAAGACGTGGCGATTTCTAGATGCCAATTTGCTGACACACTCTCAGAAATATTTTCTTCAATTTACGGAAATATCCCTGGCAGCACTGCTACCGCTATATATCACAGGATTGAAGAAATTTCCATTGTTTTCTGGGGTTTTTTTTTTTTTTTTTTTCGTTCTAAGACAGAAAATTTTCGTAATCTGAAAAAAAAAAAGTTTTTTTTTCAATTCCTACTGTTCCGTTCCGTAAGTATAACGAGCTCATCCTAGCGAGCGGTCTGTAAAAAAGGTAATTAAGCTGTTGATCGTCAAAGCATCAACACGTATGTAAAAACACTCCATCCAAACTACACGATGGATATTCATTATACTTTAAAATCAATTCAAATTAGTCAATTTTTATGTTTGTGTAAGTGTCTTGTGCAGTTTTTATGTGTGAATAAAATCAATTAAAAAGAAAACTAAACGTCTACAGTCCACCATATCGAGCACCTACTATTAGTTCACACTCTCCCTATATTTAGTTATTTATTTATTTATATATCTTGTTCAAATTTTCAATCGTTAATAAAATACTTATTATTCATCCTATCAAGTTGAAATAAATTTTTTAAAACTTGTACTGGATGACAATTGATGTTAATACAGTTTTTTCAAATATTAATTCGTTAATTAAATTTTAATTAATTAATTTTAGTCTTACATGGGAGACAAAATGGCGGCCATTGGTTATTAAAACATTTAATGCATCTTCATATCTATAAGGGGGGTTACCAAAGGGGAACCCTGTTCTGTCGCCAAATACCGCCAAGTTTGTCGCCAACGTGGCGATATATCGCCAAATTTGGCGACCAAAATGAGTGGGCCAAAAGTGACGCCAACTTGGTGATATCTCTAATATTTCGCCAAATTCCCATAGACTTCCATTGTAAACCTACTTGCTTATAGAAAATCAACAAGTTGAGATATTTTAATGCAACAAAAACTAATATTAGCTTAAAGGATTATATTACATTTTTCTTTGATGGCCGAAGTAGGAATTGACTTTAAAAACAAAATTTTTATATTACTTGTTTTAAATACGTCTCTCGTTTTTCCATGGATCCGCATGGATTTGAACATGGGTCCGCGTGTTTCGAATCAAGTGAGCTTTCGGCCAGTGAGCACTTGGCAGAAGGCGAGTTTCAAATGAAGATATAGGTTTCTTCAAATGAGTGGATTGGTAAGGATTGTTAAATTTCTTGTTCAGAAAGCTCGGAAATTTAAATTTAATTGCAGGAACATTTCGTCGTTATGAAATAATAATTGGTGTTTTAACACATATAGTGTAATAGAGGATAAAAATTATTACATATTAGACTTATTTTTAATAAGACATAATTTGATGTAAAGTATGAATATTATATTTTAAATTAAATTCTGAACAAATGTTTACTTTTTTGAATAAAATCGATTTTTTTTAACTTGATTGAAGTACATGTATATTTTTAATGCGTACGTTTTGAATATATTTTACATACGGATATTTTTTTAATACTCTAAAAAATAAATTGCGATTAAGTTTAACTAAATCAGAAAATTGCTGCTTTATTAAATTCGAAAGTGTTGCTTTTGTTTGTTTGTTTTTAAATAAATTAGAAATTTTAATTAATGGAATTTTCATTTTTTTTAATTACTAACTTTGGTATTAATTGAGACAATGCACATGCGTGCCAAGGAATAAATGGAGTTTCCCCCTCTTTTTCAGACTTTCGGGAAGAAGTAAAGGAAAAAGCATGTTTTCTAGGAGTACGGAAATTATTTGTTTAAAAATGACGGATAATTAAGTGTATAAAGACGAATTTTTGTGACAGTGCAGGTGGTTTTTGGTTATGTTCGATACAGAAAACGGATTCACAATTCTTGAATGTATTAAAATGTTCTTGTTTTTCTTCAATTTTTTTTGAAAGTGTAAATTAAGCAAGATTATTTTTTTTCATCACCATGTGTTTAAATGGCAAATATTTTTACTTTTCAATTTTAATAAGAGTCAGTAAAAATATAATAATATTCCGTATTATTTCGGTTTTTCTCCTTGTTATCCACAAGAAAATTAAGCACACAATACATCACTATTACAAAATTTTTACTAAAAAATACTAAATATTATTACGCGGAAATAAATTTTAATTTTTAAATTTAGAGATTTTCTTTTTAACCAGTATTTCATCCTATTCCTAGAGAAGTAGATATGAGATTAAAATAAATAAATAAATAAATAAAATAATATTAATCATAGTGTATAATATTAATCATAGTAATAATATTAATCATATCACCAGAGTGTTTAAAAGCTACTTTTGAAGTGTAGATATTTTTTTCATCATTCGAAAACAATTAAAGTACCATTCTCCTTTTATTTTGTTACTACGCTTTCTTTTAATTATATCATCCATTAGTTATACATGCTCAATAATTATTTGAAAAAACAGATGGATTTAATGAAATACAACATTATAATATCTATTTGTTTCCGACAATATTATGTTATTTTTAATTAATGTTTCTAATTTCGAAATTTGTTAAAAATAATTCGATCAAAATTAATGTTTGATTTTGTATGAGTATTAATTAACAGAAATATCTTATTTTTTTTTCAAACTATAAAATTTTAACTGCACATGCATAGGCAAACATGGAATGAATTTTAAAACACCGATAATAGGCATGTAAAAATAACATATGTTCAAATAAATAAATATAAATAGACATTATGAAATGACAAAAAATATAAGCATTACATTTTACGTTCTTTATACTACATTATTTAAGAAAATAATAGTCAAAGAAATAAAACTTTTAAGATAAGACGGAGTGCGCAATATAGTTGTAGTTATGTGTTCATTTAACTAAACGTTATGTAAAATTAAAAGATAGAATAACTCTCATGCCTGACGCATTGAACATGGTATATATAGATATAGGGAAGACCGGGGCTAGAGGGCTACAGGGGTAAGTAGGCGCAGTCCTCATAAATCGACTGTTTGTGAATAGATTGTGCGCAACCAGTCACAGAGTACCTTTCTTCTTGCTTTTTACAATCCCCATTGTAGTTTTGCAGCGTTACCTACGTGCAGTGGATATTTATTACGATTTTTCCGTTTTTTGCACTCATAAGTAATTTTTTGTTGCTTCATTCTTTTTCTAATTTCTAATACTTATCTTAATAATTGCGATTTAACTTGTGCAGTTTTTCTTAGTGTATGATTCACTGTACGACTGTACCTACACTGTTAAAAATTTGCAGCATTCTGGCAGATCATTTGACCGTTTTTTACGAAAACGGTTACACAACCGTTATTTTAACACTATTCCGACCATATTATTGGCCATTTTATGGTCAGAATATAGTTAAATTATGGTCATGAAACCGTTTTTTCAAAAAACGGTCGAATGACCTGCCAGAATGCTGCAAAATTTTTAACAGTGTACCCCATATGTCATTTACTTAAATTATTTATGTTTAGAAGGATACGCATCCCTTTTGTGAAGAAATTCATTATGGGGCTAGTAGGCGCATTGAATAAGGGGTAAGTTGGCTCGGCGTCTGGTGTGTGCTGGTAGGTTGAAATACAACAAACACAGTGAAAAGTGGTTGTAATGCAAGATTTTGGGTATATGGGGCTTTCTCAAACGGAGACACTCGATTTTTTATTTGTGACAACTGTAACTTTGATGATGGTATCGACTAAGGTAGAAGATACTTAGTGTTAATGTTTTATTCATTATTTTTATATCTGTATAATTTAGAATTTACATTGTACAGCGACAACGCCTTTGTTTAAACTTACTGGTAATAATGAAATTGATTTTTCTTAACTGCGTGCGTTATTTGAGTTTCATTTGAATTTTTATAAAGCGTGCGCCAACTTACCCCATAGGTATAAGCAACTTGTCCCGTGACGGGGTAGGTTGGCGCACAATGTTCCTTTTACTTTAGGCTTCCGCTAAACATAAACTACAAGAGTTACAAACTCAAAACTGCGGTTATTTATAGCCAAATGTCTGTTCTTTTAAAGTGCAGTTAAAGTTTGTTGAAAAACTAAAACAAAAAATTTATAAAAATCAGTAACTAAAAACTGCGCCTACTAGCCCCGGTCTCCCCTATATATTTTTTTAATTTAATTTATAGCAGACATTAATACAAATTAAAATAATACTTTAGTAAAATTTCCCCAAAAAAGGACATTTTATGTTAGTTTTACAAAGAATCAGCAACTATTAAATCGAATTAATGCCCGATATAGCTTAAAATTCGTATAATGCGTTATATATGTGAACAAGAAGCATATTAAAAACTTACAACGAAGACAAAATTGTTATGAGAAAACAACAACCATGCTTTATTTGCTGTCGTTGCAGCTAACAGTTTTTTTTTCTTTCTGTAAAATAGACATCTGAACTGTAGAATCCAGTGTTCATCTCATAAAATGGACAGCTAGGTAACTTATGAAAGTTATAATTTGCATATACTTTTTAATAATAATGATGATGATAATTGTCAGTTCGTAAAATTTGCTCTTTCTTTTTTTTATTATAAGAGACTTATAACTAATATTTTAAATAATATTATCTGAAATATCAATAACTGAAATTCTTGACATACGCCTTTTTGTATACAATTGTAATACATAAATTCAAATATATCT
This sequence comes from Maratus speciosus, assembly GCA_963932465.1. Classification (NCBI taxonomy): domain Eukaryota; kingdom Metazoa; phylum Arthropoda; class Arachnida; order Araneae; family Salticidae; genus Maratus; species Maratus speciosus. Next base: position 327,832,936 of record OZ010792.1, on the reverse strand, counting down.
CGTAAAAAGTATATCTACAATAAATAAGATAACTAAACCATTCATTAATATATATATGAAAATAAAGTTAAAATATATATGTGCACGTCGTCATGTGGATGCGAATATTTGAAAAAGAAATTATTGAAAATGGATAGATTTAAAAGAAGGCGCCAGGGAAAAAACATTTCTGGTGAATAATTAAAATCTAAAAGACCTTTCAGATACTTTATAAGTATTTTTCTAATTTTGCAGTTAATTTTCTCCGTTTCAGTTTCAATATAACCAGCGATTAAATTTTTCGTTTCATTGCATTACTATTTATGAATTCCACGAAGGTTTAATTATTATACCTTCTGAAAAAATTAAAATTTTATCCACGAAAACAAAATACTTTCTTAATCAGTATTTGGCTTCTTTCAGAATTTTAATCGGAGAATGTATATTTTTTTAAGTTCAGCTATTTCCTTTCACTTTAAAAAAAGTTGATAATTAAAGGAAATAGGAGGGAATTCCTGCAATTCTTTTCCGTTGTCAGGGTAATGTTGTGTTGCCATAGAAACGAAGCCTGCAGTCTTGTGGGGTGCAGTTTCATTGCTCTCTGAACAGGTGATGATAAAATCACGTAAGCTGAAAAAATTTCAAATTTAAGAAATAAGTATTTGTATTACACATCTTCATCTAAGTTAGCAAAAATAATTATGTTTTGATAGGTGGTTGATTACATCGTTTAAGGTAGAAAAATATTGTGATACTTAGAAAATATATTAATCATCACGCAACGGCTGCATATTTTAAAGATATTTGTGGTATTTATTAACAATTCTCAGAATAATATATTTGTCATTTGCTTCGAGTTTTATTTTAATTTAGGAAAGCTTGCATAATAAATATTTTAATCGTTACTTAAATTGCCGTTTACATTTTCTGTTGATGTTATACATAATCTTTCCCTGGACTTTTAACATTTTATTTATATTTTTCTAGAAGATTGACTACTTTAAAGTACAAATTAATTTCAATCCCATTCAAATAGTTTTTCTTCACATAATTAATTCTTTTCTAGAATATTATAATTATATAATTAATAACCAACAAGGGCTTATTATTCAATTTTTATAACATAATACACCGCATTCATAGAATAAAAATCAAATTCATATTTGAAAAGCATTTAGACTGAACGGTATTTAAAAATAGTTTGAGACGATAAAATACTTCACTTTTCGAAAACTACACTGTAAAAAAAAAATACTACCAGTTTTCCTGTAGGAATCGGAAAAATAGCTTCCCTTATCGTACCGGAAAATTTTCCGACCCAGCTCGGAATAAAATCCGTAAAAAAAAAGGAAATAGTCAACAAAACGGTGTTTTACGGATTTTATTCCGAGCTGGGTCGGAAAATTTTCCGGTACAATAAAGGCAATCATTTTTCCGATTCCTACAGGAAAACTGGTAGTATTTTTTTTTTCTACAGTGTATTCTGAAAATATAAAAATAAAGTTTGGTAACCACTGCTCTGGAAAATCAGTGTTTATAATAATTAAAAAAAAAATACAATTCAGTGCATATTATCATGAAAAGTATTTTTTAATCAATTAAATTGATATTGATTTTATGGTCAATATCAAATGTATTTCCTCTGACAGATATTAGTTTAGTGCGATACATCATATTTTAACTGATCTTATGATTAATCTGCATTTTTTTCTTTTCAATTTACTCTGAACAAATAATTGACGAATGTGGTAATTTTTCCATAAATGTATACTGTCGAAATAGTTTTTTTTTTCTTCTTTTAAATATCTTTGAAAATTATTTTAAAAAGACATGAAAAATCATTAAAGTAAGCTTAGATTATAAAACAAAATTTATTCGAAAGTTTACTTTGTTCTTATTCATTCATGTAAAGATTAAAATTATACTATATTTAAATGTCATGTAGGAGCAATTAAAGCAAACGCTAAAGCGCCACACTGTAAAAAAAAAAAAAATGCGACCAGTTTTCCTGTAGGAATCGGAAAAATAGTTGCCCTTATCGTACCGGAAAAATTTTCGACCCAGCTTGGAGTAAAATCCGTAAAATCAGAATAAAATCCGTAAAATACCGTTTTATTGACTATTTCCTTTTTTTTTAACGAATTTTATTCCGAGCTGTGTCGTAAAATTTTCCGGTACGATAAGGGCAATTATTTTTCCGATTCCTACAGGAAAACTGGTCGGATTTTTTTTTTACAGTGCAGTCATTACCACAATTATTATACATTTCCAAAATTATAAACCGTTTTTGGCATCTTTTCAAAAGAGAGCTATGAAGTTATAGAAAAGGTATAAAGTTCGTAGTGAAAGAAACTAGTTATTTTTCGAAACTTCATTATCAAATATATTTTCCACTTTCGTATTACAAAAAAATATTTTTATGCTGTCCTTTATTTACTATCCCCTCATAGAAAATTTATAATTTATTTAAAAACAATGAAATATTATTAAAATCTGATTCTTTTTTTAAATCGAAATATTAATCATGAACATTATTATTCTTTTTTCTGTAAATGCAGTTGTTTTCAACTAATTAAAAAAAAAATTCCATAATTAAAGAAAATATAGAAACAGTTCTGCAGTCATTTACCGTTGTCAAGGCAATATTATCTTTGTCATGGAAACGAAGCCTGGAGTCTTTTTGGGGTGTAGTTTCATTACCTTCTGAACAGGCGATGATAAAATCATGTTGACATAATATGTTCCAAAATTAAGAAATTGTGTTACATATCTTCATCTAAGTGAGCAAAAATTAATTATGTTTTGAAAAGTGGATGGTTACATCGCTTAAGAGACAAAAATAATTTGATAGTGAAGAGAAATTAATCAGATTGAGAAACATACATACTTTTGAGATGCTTGTGGTGTTTCAGATTAAATTTTGTTAAGATAAAATCTGTCAAAAACAAAAGCAGCTTCTTAGTATTATAGATTGAACATTTAATTAAGTAAAAAGAATATTCAAAATTAAAAAAATTATTTTTTAAGTTATAATACTTTTTAAAGCCCGATTAAAATAAGAGGCAGGCCCTAAGACATCGTCTCGATGTCTGTAAAAGGTGCATTCATTTTGCATCCTATTTAAAATAATTTAAGGACTCAAACGACACAATATGAACTTTAAAAGTTCTTTGTTTATACTGAAAAGGTGAAAAATAATAATACACATGTTCAAAGTTTAAATATACATTTTATTTAATTTCCGAGTACCTTCGGTCTGCATCAGCATCCTTCGTCAAGGAATATTTTCCTTAACTGTCGCTCGATTAATTCAAATACGTCACTTCGTTTGAAAAGGGAGAGATATAATTTTTAAGGGTACATGAAAATAGGAGTAGTAGGGTTTCGGATTAAACTTGTGTAGAGAAAAAAATTTTCATTAACTACCGTTCCATTCATTCAAATACGTCACTTTGTCATAAGTCCGCTAACCCTAAGAATTTTTTACTCTCCCATTTCAAACAAAGTGATGTATTGAAAATACTTCCTGACTAAGGCTGCGGATGCAGACCGAAAGCACTCGGAAATTAAATAAAATGTATATTTTAATCTTTTAAAATATGTGTTATCATTTGTTACCATTTAAGTAAACAGAGAACTTTTAAAGTTCATAATGTGCTGTTTTTCGATTAGATAAAGGTGGAATATTGCATTTCGTCTTATGATTAACACTTTCCAACATAGTTGATAAGTGTTTATGACTTCGGTTTGTCTGTCTGTCCGTGCTCTAACTCGCGTAAATGTAGTCGGATAACCATGAAATTTATATATGTTATTGAAATTCACTATAGCATGTTCGGTGTTGAAAATGAAGCTTGTAGCAGTTACAGTTCCTTTACAGGAACATTCAAAAGAATTCCGTTACATTAGGGCTTATGAGGAAAAATCGTTTGCGGTGTTTTTTAATAATGTTTCACAATCTCCATCTCGTTGAAATTTATATATATATCTCTGAAGTACACCACAAGATGCCTACTATACGATATGGTATGGATAGCATTCATCATTCATTTACAAGGACACTAAAGGGAATCACATTCCATTACGGTCTAATACGGGGAAATTTCCTTTAAGGTGTTTTTTATTCATGTCACACTATTTCAAACATATTGGAATTGAGACATATCTCTGAGGTGCACTGCAAGATATTTACTATAAAATAGGATGTGCAAGCATTCATCATTGATATACAGGGACACACAAAATAATTCGGGTACAGTTGGCTATAGTGAATTTCAATAACATATATCAATTTCATGGCGATCCGACTACATTTACGCGAGTTAGGGCGAGCACGGACAGACTGTGAACAATAATTGTTGAACGTGAGTTTTCTTTTGTGGTAAGCGTTTTTAAATTAAACTTAAAAAAAAATATCTATTTCTAGTGTGTGTAAATTCTACCCACCGCATACAGGACTGCAGAAAACATTTGTTCCACACATTTCCGTGTATTAATGGAAATCGCTGAAGGAGAATTTTCAATTCTGCTAGGTGTTTTCTAACTGAACTAAATTTTAGGATACTTACTATATGTATTATTACTTATTATAATTTTATGCCTTGGCATTTTTTAACTCTAAAAATGAGTTTTTCAATTTTTGCTACCAGAAAACATATTTATTTCCCAAAAATATACACATTTCCCAGTCGAACGGTACACCTGGAATTCTATACGGTAAGTTGGGGATAAAATAGCATGTGTTGATCCCATTTTTTTCCCAGGTCTGTGCAATTTAAAAATGGTTTGAATGAATATAGGTTGAAGAATAACAGCGTTGCACTTCAACCTTTTTGAACTATTATGTTATGGCGAATGTATGAACGTCATATATACTGATATGTTGTCATTTTAGTTACATTTCTTCTATTCAATGATTTATTTAGACGCACTCGAAAATTTTATTTAGTGGCAAAGTTATATAAAACCGATGTATTTATTAAAATAAGGAGATAAAACCGGGCTTCCTGGGTTACAGAATATAGGTCAAAACCATCATATATATTTTTTCCGTTATTAACATCCTTTTTTCTCTGCGCATACTAAAGGCCCAGTGATGAATGAGGTATTTTACGAAAGGCTCTTACATACAGTAAAGCAAGTTGTTTGATAAAGAAAAACAGGTTTATTGGGTTTTTTTGTTTTGTTTTTTTAACAACTCCAGTAGATTTTTTACACAATATACATATTTTTAGAATGTCTATTAACAATATTAAAAATCATATTTATATGAATGATAGCAATAATGCATTCAAATAATTTTTTGAAACTTATTTCTGCCTTGTGCCAGGAGTTAACAGACGAATAAATCGCTATTTACATGCAGCCTTTTTTATTCTGTTCACTTCAGTGGTTTAAGCTTGCACGATTCGATTACATGTCTTAAACTCGTGATTTATGTTTTATTGTTTTATTGTTTCATTTGTTGCTTGAAGAATGTTTTAATTTCGTTATAGAATATAAACTGGAAATAGAGGATGAACTATTTATGTAAATTTAAGTTCAAACGTATCTATCTTTCCCAATCGTCTGCAAGCGATAGAGATAGATTTAAAAGAAATTCCTGCTTTAAAATTATTTTAAAAACAATAAAAATTCAGTAAATTACGATACAGTTTTCGAATAAATTGTGATATAGTTTTCAAACAAATTTAATTTGAAAGTACATTTTTTCCTTATTCGACTGTGTAAAAATTAAAAATGTGCAATATTTAGAATTTAAAAAAATTGCAATAAAAGTTAATAAAAGTTAAATTTAATCGTCTGCTGTTGCCACCGTCAAAATGACGTTAGCGTTACGCACAGGCACGTTTGTCCTTTATAATACAGATAAGAGTACTTTTACAAAACTGAAACTTAAATACTCTGATGTATTATAAACCAAGAAAACCATCTTAAGGCTGTTCTTAATAACTACTCTGCTCAACAAGCGCAAAACGTTTTGACATATTTACAAATTAATTTTTTAACCAGGGATGAGATTCTTCCGACTTTTATCGGAATTTCCGACATTTCGCAAATTTTTGGAAATTTTTGGATCTGTAAAAAAAAAAAGAAGAAGACTTTTGCCGTGTTTATCTTTCTCGCAGCGAAAAAATGCGCCAAACGAGACATATCGCGCCAGAATTGCATCGCATTTTCTCCGCGATTCGTTTATTTCGCGATCTTTTGACAGAATTCACGTATTTTCCTCAATCTTTTGACGGAATTCGCATATTTTCCTCGATCGTTTAACGAAAATCTCGTTTTTCCGCTCTCCTTTGATGAAATTCGCGTTTTTCCGCTTTCCTTTGACGAAATTCGCGTTTTTCCCGCGATCCTTTGACGAAATTCGCGTTTTTTTAACCGCGATCCTTTGACGAAATTCGCTTTTTTGCAACCTTTTGACGATTCACGTTTTTTCCGCTATCCTTTAAACTAAATTCGTGTTTTTTCAGCGGCCCTTTCACGAAATTTGCGTTTTTCCGCGCTCTTTTGCCGAAATTCGTTTTTTTTTTCACGATCTCTTGAGGAATTTCGTGTTTTTTCCGCGATCTTTGGGCGAAATTCGCAATTTTCCGCGATCTTTTGCGAAATTCGCATTTTCCGCTATCTTTTGACGAAATTCATGCTTCTCCCTCTTTTTTGATGAAATTTGCGTTTTTCAGCGATCTTTTCGCGAAATTCGCGTTTTTTTTCGCGATCTTTTGCCGAAATTCGCGTTTTTCCGCGATCTTTTGCGGAATTTCGCGTTTTTCCCACGATCTTATTCCAAAATTCGCGTTTTTTTTCGCGATCTTATGCCAAAATTCGCGTGTTTTCCAGCGATCTTTTGACGGAATTCGCGTTTTACCAGCGACCATTTCACGAAATCCACATTTTTTTCGAGCCCTTTGACAAAATTTGTGTTTTTTGCCTGTTTTGGGCAAAATAGGATCACGCGCGCGGTCTTTTAGTTTTTTTACCAAATTTTAGCTTACACGTATTTTCAGACTTTTTGTTCTTTACTCACTCTCATGCCTCTTTAACGGAAAGATATAAAATTGGAAAGCCTGGCTATGGAAGCGATTTCGAATCGAACTGTTTTTTCCATTTTTTTGATCCATCAATTACCTATTGAGTTATAAGTATTTTTGATCACGTAACAAACACGTTTTTCGCCCGCTCTTCGGTGCTTATTCACCGTTCGCGCGGAAACTCGGTTCAAAAGGTCCATTTTGACATTATTTTCTGAAAGATCTATTGCGTTTGTAAAAAAATGAAAAAAAAAACAGCTCGATGACATAGTTTCTGAACAACAACACCAGCTGGTTTCATGCGTTTTCGAACAAAAATAAATTAGAACATATATCAGAAAGTTGCCCTTTTGGATTTGAGAACAGCCTTAATCAATACTTGTATTCTTTCAGAAATTTTAATCCAGGAACTTTTTGTTTTCTAAAAGTTCAGTCAATTTCTACCAATTTCCAAAAAATCTCAATAATTAAATAAATTGTGAAAACAGTCCTATAGTTCTTTTTCGCTGTCTAGGTAACGTTGTCGTTGCCATGGAAACCAAGCGATCTTGCGGGTTGCTGTCTCACTACCCTCTGAACAGGTGGCGATAAAATCACGTTGGAAGAAAAATTTTCAAAGAAAGAAAGATTTGTGTTACATATTTCATCCAAGTTAGCAAAAATTAATTATGTTTTGATAGGTGGATGATTACATCGTTTAAGAGAGAAAAATATTTTGATATTTTGGAGATATTAGTCAAATCACTGAGCAGCTGCATACTTTTGATATGGATGCGGCATTTCGTATTAAACATGCATTAAAAGTTGATACCGATAAATGGTTTTTTAAAAAGAATCTTTTCTGTAGGAACTCTCTGAATATTTTCCATTTTCCTTGATTTTTATTTCAGTTTTCCAAAGCATGTATCATCAATATTTCAATTCTTTAACAGTTTCTCATTTGAATCAATTTGAATCTATTTTCTCATTGATGTTTAGAATTTTATTGATACGTTACTCATAAAATAAAAACCTTTAAGCATATAAAAAAAAAACACATTAATGTTATAACTGAATATTAGTATGTTACAAAATTCTGCCAGTAATGAGAATTCTTTAAATTACCAATATATAGCCAGTATTATGTTTAATCAAGAATGTTTATCTCTTTACTAATATATATGTAATAATAATGTAATGATTCTAGTGGTATGGTCCTAGATGATGGCTATGATGGGATGAGAAAGTGACTCGGGAACCTTTATGCGAATCGAACTCATTTATTAGGCTGCTCGTCCTACATCAGCTTCGCGAGTCGATCGCCGGTCCCGGAGCCAACGGCGTAGAATTTTGGGCGATTACATTGGCGTAAGTTTAGCTAGCATCTCAAATGGCCAAAATCCCCCTTTTTTCGCGCGCGTTCGGAGTAATATGGTGAAGATTCTAATATTTTCCAGCAGACGGCCGAATTGTTAATTTGGGAGGAACATTTAATTTAATTGGTTCATTAAGTTTTGATTGATCTGTGGTCAAGGCCCGCACAATTCCCAGGAACTGTGACGTATCAGCCCTACCCACAGATGCCTGCAAAAAGCGCTTAGATTAGCAGTTTCACTCTTAAGAATCGTCCTAAAATGATCTCTGAAAGTAATAAGATGTATTGCTGGGAAACAAAGTTACAAGGGGAGAAACTGGTTTTAGAAATAGATTTAAAGTTAGAAGAAAGAGACTTCGGATTTTAATTTAAGTTTTTGAAATTTAATTTGGAATTTTAAAGGTTTTTTATCCTTTCATATCCCCCCCCCCCCCTCCAAGAAGAGGTCCACCCAGAATTGCCTGCAAATCTGGGGCGACTCGCACGGAGAATGGCGAATACAAAAACAGATAAGTGCGACATTACAGATTAGGGTTAAAGTTAAATCTGAAGGTAAATTTAAATTTAATGTAACGTTAAAGTTAAGTTTGCTAAGATATGAGGATTGAATTTTGCTGCTGGAAAATACATTTAAAATTTAAATTTTGAAGGAGTAAGTAAGGAGTAAGGAAGGAAGTAAGGAGGAGCAAGGATCTTTAAGGAAGAAATTTAAGATTATAAATTATTTAGCTGAAGTACTTAAGTTTGGGATATGGCTCTCGAGACGATCCAATCGGACTTTACATATGACATTTGAAAAATATAATGACATAAAATATGAAGAAAAGCTGAAAACACCAACAACAATAATAATACTAGAAATATATGGGAAAAAAACAATAATAAAATTATGCAGTTTAAAGTAGTGACCATATTTTCTTACTTGAAAGTCCTCAAGTTTGTGCTTTTTTCAGTTAGAATATTTAACCACATATTTCACCTTGTTTTATAAAGTTAAACTCTGTAAAAATATAAATTTATGCACATAATATAGGAATCTTTTCCTTATTTTCCGAGGTAAGTTCTCTATTTGGTCTCTTATGGTATAAATTGGTATGATTTCCACAATAATTGAAATTATTATAAAATACACAGATACGGGTAATATTAAAAAATATGTTAAATATAAAACGATACTCGCATATGATTACTGGGAAATAAATTGGTTTATGCACAACACATTCAAATTATAGAAATATTTAAAAATTGAAAACTTTTCTTCACTCATTTGGAAATGTGAAAATGTAAAAAATATGTTGAAATATACAATTGATTTAAAAAAAAAAGATGTAAACATTAAACAAATATAACAATAATATTGAAATGCACAACGAAAATAAATAAAAATATATTGAAGACTATTTACAAGGTAAGTAATATTTATCCTAAACCTCAGGGAGGTTTTAGCACATCCTAAATCATTTACGGTTTTCGCATATCCTAAATCTCAATGGAGATTTTAGCAAAAACTAAAAAAAAAAAGAAAAATGAGCTTTATGTTTATTTTTTGTGTGGAGATACAGATGCAATTTACCTGTAAGCAATGGTGTTTACTATTTTGCAGACTGAGGTATTTATTTTCCTCAGTGGCATTAATAAACTAAAGTCATAATTTAATAAACCACATTTACATCTCACTCAGCTCTTGGAAAATAGCAAAAATCTCTAAATTTTTAAGAATTCAAGAATTTTACTACTGGCAAAAAGAAAAAAAAATCAATAAATAAAACAGGAAAATTAAATAGATAAAAAAAAAATAAAATAAATTAATAAAATAATAGACCCTGGTTCAAACAAACAGGATTATGATCAAGACTTCTAAGTGCATGGCAACCCGTTGACAATTTTTTGAATGATCTTGTATTTTGTTGATTGTTCGGACATTTATCTTATCAACAGTTGCCACATTTGCTCAGATTACACAGGTCACTGAATCCCTTTTGTCTGTAGAGGGGTGTTTTTGGTGGAAGTTAAATTAAAAAAAAGATTTAAAGACTTAAATGGGGTGGAACCATGGTCATCTTTAAAAATTGTATGTGTGGGTTTAAACACTATTGGATTTACCGCGGTTAAAGTGGGGTTACCAAGGTCATGTCTAAACCAGTGATTGAATTATGGGAAATATTTTGAACATGGTGGGGGCGGGACCTTCACTTGTTTTCTAAAATTGGCAGAGGTGAAATACCTGCTCATATCTTGTATTTATGAAATGGTAAGGATGGGACCTTCCATTTTGTCTCTTAAAAGTGGTTGGGGTAGCCAACTCACTGGACTCGTTAATGTGAAATGAGATTTATTATAAAAAAAAATATATTGGATAAAAATATTAAATTAAAAACTCAAATATTAAAATATAACAATATAAAATATAATAGTTAGCTATACACAAAAATCTAAAATGAATAATAATTGGCATAAAATTTTATATATAAAAACAAATACTTGGAAAACCGACTGATCGTTTCTCATTATCCACAAATAAAAACTCTTATCTACACAAAAATGATTAAAATATGGATTAAAATAAAATAACACACAAACTGTCATAACTTACTATTTACACACATGTAGAAATTTCAGGATGCTCATTTCTATTTATAAAAATTATTAATGGAACAGGATGCTAAATATTAGCACATATTCAATTTCACGTGTATTATTTGATAATTTTCTGTTTAAAAATATGTAAGTAGTTCAATCAACTTATTCACAGTATGCAAAAACATTAAAATCAAATCAATTTACTTTTTGGTGATCGCACGTATGCGTCACCCGATGAATAAGAAAACAAAACTACTGTTATTTCAGTTTATCACGATTTTAACGCGCATGCAGTATGTCCACGTCAAAATTTTCAATTATTTTAATAATAAACATTAAATCGCACAAGAAATAATGAAAAAAAAAATAAAAGTAATAAAAATTTGAAAATACTAAATTTAAATTTGCTTAAAATCTTTAAAATCCCTTTAATGTATTACCCATATTGCTAACAGTATTTTTTGTTATCTTTTTCATTCATAGTTCTCATTATCACGAAGAACTTAAGATTGTTTAATGTACAGAAAAAAAACTTTTCTTATTACTAAAATGTTTCCTAAAATTAATATAAGAAAGAAATCCGTTGCGTTATCTAATTTACAAACTGAAAAAAAAATTAAAAGGAAAATAATCTTTAAAATAAAGCACGTCGTTTTTTTCCACTTTGTAATTTTAAAATTGATGTAATTTTAAACGAAAACCACACCAATCTAAAATAATAATGAATAAATAAAAAGAAACATACCTGTAAATAAAGAATATCCAAAAAGTTTTATGAAAAGAAAGAAACACTGATAATTAAAACCCTACTTAGTTGCTATCTTTTTTTTTTTTTTTTCTAAATAGATTCTTACGATAAAGAAGAAAAACTAAATCATTAGTTCGTCCATTACCAGTCCTAAAGCAATAAAAACAAATGAGTTTGCGTACTGCCTATTGCGTGAATCATCTGCTAACACAAAAACGAAAGAGTAAGTGACCTTTGCTCTTGAAAATAGCTGGTGAACTTGACACAAAGTTATCAGCTAATTACAGAAAATCCAAAGTAAGACACTGAGTTTGAATCATCTTTAGCATGTACAGTTCGAATCATCGCTAAACCGCAGATGTTTTGTCTCTTTGAAGAGAGTGGAATTAGCATTAAAATTGCAGTCTAAAATCGTATTTTCCTTAATCGTTGGAGATCAAATATTTCCGAGTGAATAAACGTTCTTTTTTTTTCTTTCTTCATTTTACGATTGTTTGCAGATAATTTTCAAGCAATAAGTCTTCACAGCAAGCGATATCGGCATAAATTCCATTAACGGGTAGAAAGACGAAGTACTTTATTTATTTATTTATTTTCTTTTTTTTTTCGGAACAGTTTGTAGGATCTTAAAAATGGAAGAAGCATTGTTTTCTTTTACACAGAGATCGCCACCGTTTATCCATTTGAGAAAACTCTTAGTTTTCACTCTTGGTAATATATCCATTTAATAATTTGAGGAAAATCCATTTTCTCCTAAGTAGCCGGATATTTAATAGAAAGGCATAGGGATTTCTTCACGCGCATCCTTTATCCTGCCGACTTCCTGTAATAATAATGTAATGATTCTAGTGGCATGGTCCTAGATGTTGGCTATGTTGGGATGAGAAAGTGACTCGGGAACCTTTATGCGAATCGAACTCATTTATTAGGCTGCTCGTCCTACATCAGCTTCGCGAGTCGATCGCCGGTCCCGGAGCCAACGGCGTAAAATTTTGAGAGATTACATTGGCGTAAGTTTAGATAGCATCTCAAATGGCCAAAATCCCCCTTTTTTCGCGCGTGTTCGGGGTAATATGGTGAAGATTCTAATATTTTCCAGCAGATGGCAGAATTGTTAATTTGGGAGGAACATTAGTTTAATTGGTTCATTAAGTTTTGATTGATCTGTGGTCAAGGCCCGCACAATTCCCAGGGACTGTGACGTTTTAGCCCTACCCACAGATGCCTGCAAAAAGCGCTTAGATTAGCAGTTTCACTCTTAAAAATCTTCCTAAAATGATCTCTGAAAGCAATAAGATGTATTGCTGGGAAACAAAGTTACAAGGCGAGACACTGGTTTTAGAAGTAGATTTAAAGTTAGAAGAAAGAGACTTCTGATTTTAATTTAAGTTTTTGAAATTTAATTTGGAATTTTAAAGGTTTTTATCCTTTCACATATATATATATATATAAAACCATTAAATAAACATTACCGACCACCAACAAAAACTGTGAAATTATGAAAAATGACATTAGCAAATGCAGTTCCCCCCAACACACTTAACATACGTTTCAAAAACATAGTAAATCATCAACTTCTTCATTTTAAGTTTATTTAATCCATTTCGGTTAAACATTTCTGTATTTTAATTAATAAAATAATAAAATATTTTGTTCATTTTATATCATTTTTGTAATTTGTCGTATATGAACTGCTGATATGCAGTAGATGAAGCGATCGTAAAGAACAATGAATGATTACCTTTTTTATTTTCCAGTCTATGACAAATAGTTAACAAAATTTATGACATATTAATAGATATAAAGTAAATTTATTTACTTCTAGGCATATTATTAAAATTATAAAAATATAGAAAAAATGAAAATTTGAAAATTTTTACAATTCGTCTTTTAAATATGGTCCCTTTGCGGCAGTAAAAGATATTATTTTATCATAATGAACATTTGCCGTGACATTTCTTATATCTTCATGTAGACTTAGCGTCCTATTAGAAATTGTATTCGTACGTTTGGATAATTAAAAAAAAAATATTGAAAAAAACAAGTTTTTTTGCAATTTTTGAAACTTTGGCCCCCTTGCGGCGGTAAAAGATATTATCCGATCGATATAATATTTTACGAATTTATTCTTTATTACAAGAGGCAACTTTTCCGCTCTATTACATTTCGATTGTAAATATTTCGGTTTTTTCGACCCACTCTAGCGTACATAAAGACAAGAGCGGCTTACTCTATGCGCATCGTCTTTTAAAGCCTAGATAACTTTTAATGATATATTTGTGTACTGCAGTGCCCAGTTACTAATTCATATATTTATTGTACGGAATCCTCTGTGCGCGACTAATACTCGTACTTGACCGTTTATTAGTACACAAAAGTACACTGAAAGATGTACAATGAAATAATATTTTGTCAACTTTTTCTTATAGTAAATGTCAAGTACACCCTCTTAAATAGAAAAAATCGCAAGGCAGTGAATTCCCGCAACATACGTGCGATTGAAACAGTTTGAATGGAAGAGTTTCGTTATTTGAATAAATTTCAGTATTTTTGTTGCAGAAAATTCAAGAAATTTTGAGCCTAGTTTCAAGAATTTTTCGTTTTTTAAAGGAAAAGGGTCATACATAGAAATTCAGTTTATAATATGGAATAATAATACGCAGCACAGTAGCAGGAACACCCCTGTGAAAAAAAAACGCAGTTTTACATTGGAGGATTTCGGGTAAATTTGTATGTTAGATTGGCGAATTTTCTGTATTTTGGGGGAAATTCACAAAACAAAGCTGAAAATTTCGTGTTTTAACGAAATATAATCCATGGAAATTCACGAATTTTTTAAAAGTGTATATAATAATTAAGGAAACAAAAAACATAAATAATCTTGAAGGAAAACCATTTCTAACTGCATTAACGCGTAGAAAAAAATAAATATTAAATTTAAATTCTTAGATCAACAATCAAATAAAAGCGTCCATAAGATAAAACGAGCATCAAGACCTTTAACAATATTGTTTTTATTGAAAATAGATCTTACAATGGGAAATTCGATAGATTTTATTTCATAATCTGAAAGAGTAAAATCGAATAGCAGCTTTAAAAGTTATAAAGCGTGCAAATACAACCAGAAAGCTTGTGTGGAGGGTACTTTTGACTTCATGGGGAGGGAGAAATAAAGCAAGACGAAGGCATTCGATATTTTCTTTACTATCAAATATTAAATATATTCCCAAAGGTTTCCCTCCAATAAAACAGAAATATTCTTACTGTATATTTATACAAGACAGGAGAATTTCTTTCAGTTGAAACAGAATTATTTAAAGAATGCGTAAAGGTACAAACATTGTTCCGTCGAAGGAAAACGCTTTGAATCGACTTATAAATACAAAATAAATTTTGTTTTTGTTTCGTTGCTTAAGTGTAAATGTTATTATTCCGAGCATAATTTCGTAATATTATTTATCAGATGATTGAAATTCACGTGGTTATTTACCATTGAAGTAATTTTCATAAATAAAATATCCAAATGCATGGAAAATATTCTTTAAAAGACAAAATTATTGAATAGGAACAACAATAGGATAAAAATATAAAAAATTATTTCTTGTGGTATCAGAAAGTATACTGAGACAATCATTTTTCAGTGAAATTATCCCATTAATCCTCATCTTTCTCCTCATCAAATTATTTTTGAATAAATCTTCTTCCCTTTCCTCTCTCTACAATAAATCTAGCCAGATGCCCATTAGTGAAAAACAATCTATGACTTAAGCAATAGATGATGGTATTTTTATGATATTTAAATCAAATTTTTCTAGACTCTGCTAGTCGTGCCCAGAAATATTTTAAAAATATATTTTAGGCAGCATAGACTTATGAAGCTGAATGAATTTAAAAACAATCACCCGGAGAAATAAAATATTCGGATGCATAAGTTAACATTTAAATCTTTAAAACAACAATAAAGGCAGAGGTAAAATGTTCCATAAAATAAAAGGAAATTCGAAATTTTATTATAATATATTTTTATCGGTTGCAAAAACCAAGCATGAGAAATTCGTTAAATTTCCTTTTGCAGTCTAGAAGAATGAAATCGAATCGTAACTTTAAAAGGAATAAAGCGTGCAAATTCAGGGTGATAGGTTATTTGGGGGAGCTTTGGATTTCGTGAGAAGGGGAAAAAAAATCACACATTCTTCGAGCAAGACAATTGCATGAGATATTTTCTTTACGTTAAATATTATCGATATTCTCAAAATTTTTTATCCGCTGGAATCGAAATATCCTGACTTATTGTTTATACAAAAAAAATATTTTCTTTCTATTGAAAAAAATAGCTTAACAGGATGCATAAAGGTACAAACATTGTTCTGTTTAATAAAACTCGACTTATAAACAGAAGATAAAATTTTGTTCTATGAAAAAATATATACAGTAAACTTTTGATTATCCGCCACTCTATCTACCGCCATCCTCGGTTAACCGTCACACTCTTTTCCTAATTGTTTTTATTTTTAATCCGAAACGAAAAAGCGAAAATTCTAATGCACATAAACCCAAATAAGCTGGCGCTATTTTGAATAAGAGACTTGTCTGACGTCAGGAACAGCACCTAGAAAATATTTTTGCGGATGAACTCATAAACGGACTTATTTGTGATTAGAATGATATTGGTTATGAAGAATTAACGAATAACGAAATTATTAAAAATGTATTGAATCCAGAGAAGCATGAAGAGGGTGAATCGTTGAATGATCATCCAGAAGTCAGTCATGCGGACTATGCTTTTTAAATGCCATTAATTGGTTTTAGATGCAAGAGGAAGCAGATGCAACCCAAGTTCTTTTATTACATAAAAATCGTAATCTTGCTGCAGTAAAAGCACAAGCAAAACGCAAAATAAAAACGAATAATGGATTACTCTGGATGAAAACAGGTACTACATATTTATTCAGTAAAATTCTAAATTTGTCTGATATGTAGATTTCTTATTATCAGTTATGTTTTTATAGGTAAAAGTACACAACAAATAAAAAGCATATTTTAATTATTCTTATTTATAAATTAACATATAGAAATGTAATTTTAGTAACGGTCTTGTACTGTATTTCGATTATCCGCCACACCGTCGGTCCCGTGAGTGGCGGATAACCGGAAGTTTACTGTATTATATGTGAAAATGCTACTATTTTATATGTAACTTGAATAAATATTCATATAAAGAATATTTTGGATTGAGTGCAGGGTGTTTCTACGATCATGGGACGAAATTTAAGGGAAGGTAAAGTACAGAAGAAGAAGCCATTTTGATATAGAAATGTGGAGTCGGAAATGAAAAGTTTTGGCGAAGATCAAGAAATGCGGAGGAAATGAAAACAAGTATTTTATTGACATAACAATTCCAATAAGTGCTCATATGTACCACCACCAACATCGATAAATACCTGGCAGCGACCAGCAAGGGATTGGTGTACCATTTTGAAGGTTCCAGAAGTCTCATTTATGTGACCCCAGTTGACTCTGATGAAGACCTCATTGCAAGACTTTCAGTCGTTGCTGCAAATGTTCATGAAGCACTTGAAATCTGCGAAAAGGTACGCCAATCACTTGCTAGAGTTAGACGCTTCCAGTGGTACATTTGAGCTATTACTGCAATTGTTATGTCAATAAAACGTTCGTTTGTATTTCCTCCGCATTTCTTGTTTTTCGTCATAACTTTTCATTTCCGACTCCACATTGCTATGCCAAAATTGTTCCTCTATGCGTACTTTATCTTCCCCTACAGTTTGTCCCATGGTTGTAGAAACATCCTGTATATGTAAAATTGTTATGCCAGAACAGAAATGTTAAATCCTGGTATAAAAGAAACTACATCTGCCATTATTTTTTAGCTAAATCTTTTCATAAAAAGATACTGGTATCAATCAATTATGAATAACGCATACTATTAAAGCTTCATGGATTAAGATTGAATAAGCATAGATCAATCGTTGTTAAAGATTTTAGCTTCCTCCTTAGTGAATGATATGACAAGCACCCCTTCTCTTTCGCCAGTGTGGAGGGATCCTGCGCAGTGACTCTTTTTCAGTTGGTTCTGGTCCATTACGTCATTTCTTTAAGATATATGAACTTTTGATTTGGCCTTTTCAATCAGTCCATAAGCCAGTACTCGGGGCTATAACCGAGGGGCTCTTCGAATCCATTTTAATTCTCTTTTTTTTTCTCTCTCTTTCTCTCACTGAGGAAGGGGATCCAGGAATCCTTGAAACGATCGTATGGGATTTTTTTGTCATGTCTGTAAGTTATTTGTGCGTAAAATCGTTGTTAAAGAGTTTAGTTTTTTTTATTAAGATTCAGTAGTTGACTACATGTTAAAATTAGACCTAAAGTTTCAATTTTCAATAGCAAAACCTAAGTGTAACAAAATATTTTTATTCTACATTTAAATTTATGCCAAAATGCTAAATTTCAAGTCATTCGCTTTAAATGCTTGTAAGGATAAGTGTTTGCACAAACAAGTATCATGAACCTCTTGCGTAGATGTGAAAGGCATGCCCACAAACTCACCTCAACTAACTTTAATAAAAATTATCTCAAATGTAGGTTTTACCATTTAACCTCTTCCGTACCAGTGGATCCACGTATGGATCCATGACCTGATTCTCCACAAACACCAGTGGATCCACGTATAGATCCATGCCCATTCATTACTCTATCGTTGCTACTAAAAATGCTATTGCAGGAATATATATTTGTATATAACTGGTATTATGAGAAATGTTGGAAAGTCTTTAATTTTCCCTCCGCAGCTGAGATGAATAAAAGCATCTCTAAAAACTACTACTAGATATTTAAAATTTAAATGCCCGAAAAGCTGGTTTTACATGTAATCTTCATATTCATATTCTGGTACGGAAGGGGTTAAAAGTAAAGTGAAAGATCACATCACCAACTTTTCCAAGTTTTAAGTTTTTCGAAAATAAATTTCAGAAAACATTTTCAATTCATATTAAAGTTATCAAGAAATGAACATTAAATTAATATTAAAATCTTTAATTCAGCAGTAAAAATAAAACGTTCTGAAAAGTAAAAGGAACATCGAACACTTTATTTAACAACATTTCTGTGATAGCAAAATCAAAAATGAGAAATTTTATAGATTTCACTTCGATATCTGAAAGAATAAAATCGAATTGCTCCTTTGAAATAAAGAAAAAAATCTTGAAATACAAGATTATAGATTATTCAAGCTTATGCTTAAGCTGCTTTCGATTTCATGGAGGAGGGAGAGTGAAAATTTTACAATTTCTTCGAGCCAAGACGATCACTTGCTATATTTCTTTTACTATCATATATTAAAATTATTTCAAAATTTCTCACCTGATCAGTCTTTCTGCATGTTTATAACAAGAAGAGATATTTCCTTTCCCTTGATACAGAATAATTTATAGAATACATAAAGGTGAAAACATTGTTCCGTTTGAGAACAGCCTTTTAAATCGGTTTATA
Source organism: Maratus speciosus (assembly GCA_963932465.1). NCBI lineage: Eukaryota > Metazoa > Arthropoda > Arachnida > Araneae > Salticidae > Maratus > Maratus speciosus. Next base: position 327,813,735 of record OZ010792.1, on the reverse strand, counting down.
ATAAATCGACAAAATAAATGTTGTTCTATCGAAAGTTATAAATGTGAAAATGTTTTTGCTTTTTTGTGCAACTTTAATGAATCTTCGTATACAAAGAAAAATTTGCATAATGTATGTCTGCAGAAATGTCTGTTATACAAAGAAAATTTACATTTGAATTATCGCTAAGATAGTTTCCAAAAAGAAGTCATTTTTGAAACGTAAGAAAACTATTCTTCAAACGATAAAATAATTAAAAAGGAACATCACCGTTGTGAATAACGAAATTTTACTTGTCCAGGTAAAAGAACCATTTTTTTTTCAATAAAACGAATTCCTTGATACTCATTACTCCCCCCCCCCCTCGCCCTTCCTTTCACCCAGCAAACGGTTTCAGAATGAAGTTCTTTTAGCCCTCGATATGCTATTTTTTTCAGACAACAATTAAAGTGTCGTCACTAAAAAATAAAGTTATATCTAACCATAAGCCACCCGTAAAACGAAGCTAATGTATCATTGTAGTGTTAAATACTGATAATGTACTGCAATTTTTTTAATTTCTAAATATCGCACATTTTCAATTTTTACACAGTCCTATAGAGGGAAAAAGTACTTTTAAATACGATTCGTTTGAAAACTGCATGTCAATTTATTTTTGAGATATTAATTTTCTTGTAGTTTTTAAGGCCATTTCTGTAATGGTGGCAACTGATGTACTCCATTCCTATAGAAAGTAAAGAGAAAATAGTAGATTACTATATATTTTTCTTGCCATTTTCTTACAAGAACTGAAAAAAAAAAAAAATTAAAATACGATATATGGCAGGAATATCGTCTGCTATAAAATTGTATTTAAAATATATTTGTGTGACTTATTTTCTCCGCATTTACTTAATTCCTATCAAAAAGCTTAAAGAATGTAATTTTATTAATCCGTGTGTAATAGCATTTTCCTAATTTTGAAAAAATATAAATGAATGATTCCTTATAAAACATGGAGCTATTATAAACAATATTTAATTTTAAGTATCCATATTAATGTTACAAACAAATGAAAATATATGAATCAATAGACACCCGATTTTTTCGTCGATTTTCTTGAATGACGATATCGCTTTTTGGTGGGTTTGGGTGTTATTCCTCGACAGTGAAGTCATATGCATACTTTTCTACAGATGTTGTTTAAAATTGGATTGTAAATCTGGAATTCTTGAGCGGATGCAATTGACGTCATTGTATATAAAATAAAAGCGTGTATTTTAAGTCTTAAAACTGAAATATGTTTTGTACTATCTACATTTATATCTATATATATATATATAATTTTTTTTCATCGGGGGTGACACTAACTTCTGAAAAAGCAGAATTCTTGTTTTCTATTTTTTTTTTCGTTTCCCTCTCTCCCTTTATCTATCTTTCTCATATTTATCGAATGTGTAGTTAATATCTGATACTATCATGATTTAGACATCAAAACACAAGCTTGAATTTTCCTGAAGTCTGTGCGAGTGCGCGAAAGCGAGTGAAGAAAAAAGAAAAAATGAATGAAAAATCTATTAAATAAATTTTATATGTGATTCATTGATTAAGATTATACCGGATAATTATAAGTGACATTATTAAGACCTATATAGAGCCCACTCTGATGGACGTATTTCATTGGAATAGTATATACCTTACGGTGGACCTCGCGAGGAATGTGCAGTATGCAAAAAAAAAAAAAAAAAAAAGCTCTAATTTCGGGCACTAGAATAAAAAGTGGCGCATGAAGAAAAAGAAACACAAATAGGAAAATAAAACTTTATCCAACTGCAGCCAGACCGAAGGGGGTGGGGGCATTGTCGTTGTTTTTTTAATTGCATATTGACCTCACACACACACTGGTTTTACTGATTCCAAAAATGATATTTATTTTTCTGAATCCTGTAAAATGAGTAAACTACTGCAATTTAAATGCAATGTTTCGGATTACATAGAGTCACAAGAGATGAAATGTGTAATTGTATACATACGTTTTTTTATTTGACTGATATTTAATCATCAAAAGCATCACTGTCTTATAATTTTTTTGTGCCGTATGAAACAAAACTTGTTTGCTCTGCAGCGGATTATTTTATGCTTTAACGATTTTGGTTTGTTTGAAGTGCAGTGCAATGATGATCTCTAAAATTAGAGTCAACAACTTTTGATTCTTAATGGTGTTATAGTTAACTAACTTTGAGTTTCTATTTTTTTAATCACGTGTAAAGAAAGAATGCCTGATCTGAGGCTCTGAAAAATCATAAATTTGATTGATTACCAGCATGCGCAGTTGTAGTCTTGTATCAGTGGCATGATGTGTGTACGTACATTTTTAGATTAGGTAATTGTAAGAAACCAGTTCATTTTGTCGTAATATTAGACATAAATATAACCAAGGTAACCAGTAATTGTTTTATAACTAAACATATTTTAAATTGCAAAAATATCACCGGTTTAAAATACTGTAAAATATTATTTCTGAACAGTTAATCTATTAAACAAAATTTAAAGGAAGAATGTTAAAACACAATTTAAGAATTGTTACAAATTTGCCTTCTATGTTAAATATTGGCACTAGTATTTAAAACTTCGTGATGAAATTAGGAAACACCCACTTTAAAGATTAATGAGTTCCAAAAGCGTAAAATTATTCTATACTTTGTGTTTTATAATAACTTCTGAGTCGTTAATCTTTCGATGAAACGTATAAGCTCTTAAGAGTTTTAGTATATTTAATAATTTGTTACATGATCAATCTATTTAGAACCATATTTTAGATATAATTAATTCGTCGTATGAATATTTAGAATCCTGTATATTATCTGTGAAAGCTGAATAAATAAACATGGAAACGATATCAACCTAAAGTTTTTCACTTCAATTTCAAAGATTTAAATATTTTGGAGAGAAAAAAAATCACGTCTGCGGGCCTTATACTTATATCAATAGAAATTACTACATTAAAAAAATAATATTTGTGTTTTTATTTCTGAAAATGAAACACTTAAATTGCGGTTGCAACAAAATGACATGGTTTTCACTTTCTCGTCATCCCATCTGTTTTAAGGTTAAGGCGCATGTTTGTTGAGAATTAAGCTAAGTGGGATATGTTATTTATTTTATAAAATTCCTTTTATCTAAGTAAAAAAAATCATTACATATAATAAGATTTTTATCAAAATATTTTTTCGTTTATCTTTCTAGTTTTAGGCGATTTCAGGTAAAGTTTTGTTTAAATATACAAAGCTACATGCGCGTATTCTATTCCCATAATTATATTTTTTATGGTGAAACGATAACATATTTTTTAACAAGTTTATATGATTTTATGTTTAAAAAAAAAAAATAATGTACGAACGAATTTGTATAATCTTTTTTATGAAGCTGGTTAAAAAGCAGATTCATCCAAGTACTTCTATTTTGAAAGCATTCCAACATAGTTAAATAGTATTTATGGATTCCTTTCGTCTATCTGTCTGTCGGCCCGGCCGTAGGTCTGTCTCTCTATCCGCGCTCAAACACTCGTAAACATACTTTGATTTCTGATAATGATATACACTGCTCAAAAAAATTAGGAGCAAACAAAAAAGTGAAGAGAACAGCGCAAGACAGCCATGTATGGGCATAAAATGAATAAACGCAAAAAAATTGTAAGGGATCTTTTATTCTTTGAAAAGATGAAAAGAACATAAAAAGACGGTTTAGGGCAACAATTTGTACTCATGTAAATGATAAAAAAAAGTATTGTTTAAAAATGATGCAAGCTTTTTAATATGGCGTGTGGTCTCCTCGAACAGCTAAGACTGCTGCACACCTGTTTTCCATGGATGCGAGGAGGTTTTCGATAAGACTTTGGGGAATACTGTTCCGCTGCTCAAGAATTGCAATCTCCAAGTCCCGGACTGTAAAAGGAGGCCTCGGTCTCGCAGCAATGCATCGTCTGAGTATGTTCCAAACATGCTCGATCGGATTTTGGTCAGGAGAGCATGCTGGTGATTCCATACACTGTATTGTGTTAGCTGCAAGCATGTTTTCCACAAGACGAACTATATGAAGTCTGGCATTATCATACATGGAAAAAAGAAATCACTAATTTCTGCAACATAGAATACGACATGAGGTCTCAGTATCTCGTCTGTATAACTTCGGATCGTCAAAGTGCCATTCCGAATGATATGCAGTCCCGTACGTCCACCTATGCTGATTCCGAACAATAGCATCAACCCACCTCGTCTGTAATGTGATCTTTCACGAACGAATGTGGGATTATTTTGAGTGCCTCTTCCTCTACATGCAAAATACAGCAGATGTCACATCCAAACTGAGTCGAAACTCGTCTGTAAACAGAATTTGACTCGAACAACGTTGCCTCTAAACTCGATGTTCAGTTCCCCAACTTCTTTGGGCCGCACAGTTGCTTGAGGTCAACGGAATACAGACCATTGGCTTACGTGCATAGAGACTACCCTGATGAAGCTATTTCGGACTGTTTGGCTGAACATCCTTCATCCTGTGGCCAAGAACAACTGTGTTTGCAGTTGAGTAGCATTGTCCGTTCCGTCTCGACGAGCTGTTAACAGGATATATCGGTCTTCAGTTTCTGTGTTAGCACATTTTCGACCTTGAACTTATTGATGACTACCATTCCATGTGTCTTGGAATCGATTTCACAGCCTTTCATGGACACTTCTTGCGACTCCAACAGCGTCCACTACACTTCGTTCTGTTTCCCCCAAATTCAACCGTCCCGATAACACGCGAAGTCATGGATTGCGGTAAATTATGTTGTTGTGACATTTTCAAGCCGCTTTTGCTCAAAACACAAGCTGAGCAATTGAATTTTGCAACTGAGGCAGTGAAACAGACGTTTCTGCAAAATCCCGATTTCTGCACTTATCTCCTTTTTCTAGTTTTTGACGCCATAAACTTTAAGGGGTCTTGTACCTTTTAAACGCGTCGAATATTAACGAAAAACTTCAAAGTTTGAATTAGTTTATCTTCAAAACCTTTTTATGTATAAACGTGAAATTTTGGATATTGATTAAACAGATTGTGCTTTGTAATATACTACCAACAGAAATTTATTAACCCTTTACAGAATTTGTGTATTGTTGAAATCAAAATAGCTCTTTTTTTACCCCTTAAGCCATTGCGCGCATGATATCTTGAGAAAGTATGTATGGATTGTCATGAAATTTGGTAAATATACTAAAAAAGTATGTGTGTTTAAAATGATCTACTTTTAAGTATTTACAATCATAATATTTTTAGTTATGACTATTTTTATTAATTAAAATTACAAAAATTTTATTTCTTTTTACGAAAATATTTTTTTATATAGTTAATGAAATAATTTTAGACTAAGAGTAGATCATTTTAAACACACATATATGTTTAGTATCTTTACCGAATTTCATGCCAATCCATACATACTTTCTCAAGATATCATGCGCACAATGACTTATGGGGTAAAAAAAAGAGCTATTTTGATTTCAACAATACACAAATTCTGTAAAGGGTTAATAAATTTCTAATGGTAGCATATTACAAAGCACAATCTATTTAATCAATATCCAAAATCTAATGTTTATACATAAAAAGGCTTTGAAGAAAGACTAATTCAAACTTTGAAGTTTTTCGTTAATTTTCGACGCGTTTAAAAGGTACAAGACTCCTTAATTTACAGGTGAAGTTTTCTTTATCTATTTTCTACAACACTTTAAATTATGGATGTTTTTTTTTATTTTACTTATCGGTGTAAAAATTTGCGTAATTTCGTTAAAACCATGTGCTCCCCTAATTATTTTGAGCAGTGTATCTTATTAATGATACATCTTATTGAAATTTATCATAGCATCTCCCTATTGGAAACGAAGTACGCAGCTTTTATAGTTCCTTTGCAGAGACATTCAAAATAATCACATTACACTATAGCCTATAGTGGAAAATCGTTTGCACTGTATTTTAAACATAATGAAATTGATATATATTTGTGATATACAGTAAAAAAGGTTTTTGTACACTATGGAATGCAAAGCACTTATCATTCAATTATAGAGTCACACAAAAGAATTCAATTACATAATGGTCTACGTAGAAAAACCGTTTGGAGCCTATTTTAATGATATTAATGCATGGAAATTATTCCAGAGGGAAACATTCGCCTTGCATACAATATTTCAAATGAAATTCAAATTTCAAAGTAATTGCTTAAGAGGCGCAAAGGCCAACATAGTGAAAAAGATTCCAAGCCGGGACACGAACCCGGGCCATCAGTATAGCGCACTGACGTTCTACCGACTAAACCACTTGGAACGATACCCAGCAAGGAAAATTTCTCACTATTATATGTTGGCAAGGCTACAAACGCAGCACAAGATGGGATATTTATCGTGAGCCACCGACCTGGGGCAAACACAGAACATAATTAAATCCAGCATCGATAGAAACTATATTAATAAACGGAAATTATTCCAGAGGGAAACATTCACCTTCCATACAATATTTCAAATGAAATTCAAATTTCAAAGTAATTGCTTAAGAGGCGCAAAGGCCAACATAGTGAAAAAGATTCCAAGCCGGGACTCGAACCCGGGCCATCAGTATAGCGCACTGACGTTCTACCGACTAAACCACTTGGAACGATACCCAGCAAGGAAAATTTCTCACTATTATATGTTGGCAAGGCTATAAACGCAGCACAAGATGTAATATTTATCGTGAGCCACCGACCTGGGGCAAACACAGACCATAATTAAATCCAGCATCGATAGAAACTATATTAATACATCGAAATTATTCCAGAGGGAAACATTCGCCGCCTTGCATACAATATTTCAAATGAAATTCAAATTTCAAAGTAATTGCTTAAGAGGTGCAAAGGTATCGTTCCAAGTGGTTTAGTCGGTAGAACGTCAGTGCGCTGGCCCGGGTTTGAGTCCCAGCTTGGAATCTTTTTCACTATGTTGGCCTTTGCGCCTCCTAAGCAATTACTTTGAAATTTGAATTTCATTTGAAATATTGTATGCAAGGCGAATGTTTCCCTCTGGAATAATTTCCATGTATTAACCACTTCACCGGCGAATGGTATGGGAAAACAGTGCTTTTACCCCCGAGTTATCTCGGGGCAGCCGGTGAAGGGGTTAATATAGTTTCTATCGATGCTGGATTTAATTATGTTCTGGGTTTGCCCCAGGTCGGTGGCTCACGATAAATATTCCATCTTGTGCTGCGTTTGTAGTTTTGCCAACATATAATAGTGAGAAATTTTCCTTGCTGGGTATCGTTCCAAGTGGTTTAGTCAGTAGAACGTCAGTGCGCTAAACTGATGGCCCAGGTTCGAGTCCCGGGTTGGAATCTTTTTCACTATGTTGGCCTTTGCGCCTCTTAAGCAATTACTTTGAAGTTTGAATTTCATTTGAAATATTGTATGCAAGGCGAATGTTTCCCTCTGGAATAATTTCCATATATTAATATAGTTTCTATCGATGCTGGATTTAATTATGTTCAGTGTTTGCCCCAGGTCGGTGGCTCACGATAAATATTCCGTCTTGTGCTGCGTTTGTAGCCTTGCCAACATATAATAGGGAGAAATTTTCCTTGCTGGGTATAGTATATATTTAGTAATTAACTAATAATAATTAAGATAACTCTGAATAACGAGGTCGCTGGTAGACATTTAAACATTTAATAATAATTTCACAAACACAGCACAACACTTACATACGTAGGTCACATGACAACTCAAATGTAAACATAAGAGAATTCTCTGGAAAAGAATTGTGGGAAGAAAAGAAAGTTTTGATGCTGCCATCTAGAGTTAATCAACTGAAATACAAACATGACAGCTCTACCCAACTTAATATTTGAATCTGTCAGGAGGTCTTCTGTATCGACCGGATCGTCTCAGTACCTGTGGAGAGGGAGAAGAAGAATTAGATTTAAGTTCAGCAGCATCATCTATTGAACTAGTAGGCACAGAAGGTTTTGGAGAATCAGGATGAAAGTCAGTTGGTGTAGGACCTGGTGTACATGGCTCATGAGAATCAACTGGTTATGGAGCTGCGATACTAGGCTGTATTGGTGGAAAATCACCTTGTTTCACAATTGCATTTTCACTTCTGAAATTTCCTGTATCACTTTCTTCAGAATTTGCATCATTAACTAAAGAAATCTCTGATCCTACATTTGTTATTTGATCAACATGCCTTTTCCAGATATTCGAACCAACTTGAACTCTATAATGTAATTTTCCCTCTCTTGCTATTATTCGACCAATTTTCCACTTGGCTTCTGGAGTATAATTTCTTACAGCTACTTTCTGGTTAATTTCAAATTCTTTTATTTTAACTTTGGACTTTTTCGCATCTTGTTTATCATGAACGAAATTTGTAACATTTGGCACTATCAAATCTATTTTTGTCCTTATATGACGTTTTAGAAATAGAGATGCAGGACTCTTCCCCGCTGTAACATGAGGCATCTTCCTATATTGCAAAAGGAAGCTATTTAATTTCATTTGTAAAGTACCAGGATCGGAAGCTAAGGCTTTTAATCCACGTTTAAGAATTTGCACATATCTCTCCGCCTGTCCATTTGTAGCTGGATGGTATGGAGCACTGAACTTATGTTTTATACCATGATTTTTCAAAAATGTCTCAAATTCTTCAGATGTAAACTGTTTAGCGTTATCTGATACTAAAGAAATTGGAAAACCGTATCGTGCAAAAAGTGAAGAGAGACAAGTAATGGTATTTTCTGAACTTGTACTAGGAACAATAAAAACTTCTGGCCATTTGCTATGGGCATAAACCACTAAAAGAAGCATTTTTCCCATAACAGGACCAAAATAATCAATATGAATTCTTTGCCATGGAGCAGTAGGCCATTCCCAATAATGTGTATCAACTTTGGGAGGATTATTTTTCAAATTTACACAAGTAGTGCAATTTTGTGCAAGATCTTCAATATCTTGGTCTATACCTGGCCACCATACAAAACTACGGGCTAAAGACTTCATTTTAACTATACCAAAATGACCAAAGTGTAATTCTTTTAAGATTTGGTTTCTATGAATTTCAGGGATAACTACCCTACATCCTTTTAAAATACGACTGTGTTTAAGAGTGAATTCTTCTTGTTTACCACCAAAAAGTAAATTTTTGGAATTTCAGAACCAGAAATGAGGTGATGAAAAATTTGACTTAAAAGGGGATCAGATTTTGTAGCTGAAGCAATAGATTTCGAAGTTAATGGTAAGATAGAGAGTTGATTAATTTGAAGCAGTTCAGATTCATCAATTGCATCGTTCGAATTTAATTGTTGAGGTAAATCTTCACTACGTAAAGGAAGTCGTGAAAGAGCATCAACATTTCCGTGATCAGTAGTTTTTTTTATAACGGATATCATATTGGATATTGGAACGTTTGTAAATAAATTGCGTATCGTTGCATTCGAGCGGCCGATAAAACAGGGATACTTTTAGAAGAAGAAAAAATAGACACTAAAGGTTTACAGTCAGTAAATAAGCTAAACCTGTTGCCATACAAATATTGAAAAAATTTCTTCACACCAAATATAATCGCTAATGCTTCTTTATCAACTTGACTATACCGTTTTTCTGCCGTAGTCAAAGTTCTGGACACAAACCCAATAGGCTTTTCAGTGTTATCTGGCATCATATACGAAAGAACTGCAGAGATACCATAAGGAGAAGCGTCAGTAGCTAAAACTAAAGATAACTTACGATTAAAGTGAGTAAGAACCATGTCAGAAGTAATTTCTTTTTTTATACTTTTAAATGCTTGTTCCCACTTATAAGACCAATGAAATTTAACATTCTTCTTAAGCAAATTTTTCAAAGGATTTGCAATAGTAGATAAGTTTGGTACAAACTTAGCTTAATATGTAACTAAGCCTAGAAAAGCTTTAACCTGAGATACATTTACTGGTCTTGGAGCATTTAAAATTGCTTCAATTTTATCATGTGTTTTATGAATACCATGTTTATCAACTTTATAACCACAGTAAGTAATATCATCTGCCATAAAGAATGATTTTTCTTTATTTATCCTAATGTTATATTCCTTTAATCGTTCTAATACTTGCTTTAATCTTTCTAAATGAATTTCATCTGTTTCGCCTGTAACCCCAATATCATCTATAAAAATTGTAACTCCCTCAATTTGTCTTAAAATTTGCTCAATGTTTCTTTGCCATATAGCAGGAGAACTAGCAAGACCAATGGGTAACTTAAGGAATTGGAACTATCCTTTTGGTGTATTTATGGTCTATAATTCTTGTGATTGTTTATCTACAGGTAACTGAAGATAAGCTTGATTTAAATCAATTTTTGTAAAGGGTACACCACCACCTAATGTAGCTAACATATCTTCTATTTTAGGTAAAGGATATTTTTCAACTTTCAGAAATTTATTTAATGTTACTTTAAAATCACCACATAAACGAATTTTCCCATTAGGCTTAACCACTGGAATTATAGGAGTTACCCACTTGCTGTTTGTAACTGGTTTAATAATACCTGCGTCTTGTAACCTTTGTAATTCGTCATTGACTGCTGCACGTAGTGCATAAGTGACAGTCCTAGCTTTGCAAAATATGGGTGTAGCATCTTTTTCAAGATAAAGTACTGCCTGTAAGCCTTTTATCTCCCCAGCCTTATCAGTAAATAAATCAGAAAATTCCTGTAGAAAATTATACAGGAAATTTCAGAAGTGAAAATGCAATTGTGAAACAAGGTGATTTTCCACCAATACAGCCTAGTATCGCAGCTCCACAACCAGTTGATTCTCATGAGCCATGTACACCAGGTCCTACACCAACTTACTTTCATCCTGATTCTCCAAAACCTTCTGTGCCCACTAGTTCAATAGTTGATGCTTCTGAACTTAAATCTAATTCTTCTTATCCTTCTCCACAGGTACGGAGACGCTCCGGTCGATACAGAAGACCTCCTGACAGATTCAAATATTAAGTGGGGGAGAGCTGTCATGTTTGTATTTCAGTTGATTAACTCTAGATGGCAGCATCAAAACTTTATTTTGTTCTGTTATATCATGCAGAACGAAATTTTATTCCAGTCGTTTCACGTAAGTTGTGAAACTTTCCACTTTTTCATTAAACTCTTTGAAGTGCGTAAACATATTGTACTTTATTAAACGTAGCAAAAGTATGTAACAATGTAAAAGTAAATGTAATATCACTTACCACCGCCGTAAATAGTGTAGAAGACTATGAAGTATTAATAAAGCATTGTAGTATTCCACCAAACCGTAGAATATTGAAAACCAGAAGTATAGCCATTTTCACAGGCACGATTATCATTTTCATTAAACTTTTTCTGGTTACATTACTACCTTTATTTTCCAACGTCGCCATTTATAGTATATATTTAGTAATTAACTAATAATAAATAAGATAACTCTGAATAACGAGGTCGCTGGTAGACATTTAAACATTTAATAATCATTTCACAAACACAGCACAACACTTACATACGTAGGTCACATGACAACTCAAAAGTAAACATAAGAGAATTCTCTGGAAAGGAATTGTGGGAAGAAAAGAAAGTTTTGATGCTGCCATCTAGAGTTAATCAACTGAAATACAAACATGGCATTGGGTATCGTTCCAAGTGGTTTAGTCAGTAGAACGTCAGTGCGCTATACTGATCGCCCGGGTTCGAGTCCCGGCTTGGAATCTTTTTCACTATGTTGGCCTTTGCGCCTCTTAAACAATTACTTTGAAATTTGAATTTCATTTGAAATATTTTAATGATGTTACACTATAACATCATATGAAAACATAATGGAATATGTATACATTACTGAGATGCATTAGAAGACTCTTACTGTAGAAAACAGAAGGCGTAGATTTTTATTTATTCATTTACAGAATCACACAAACAAATTTGATTACAGTACCGTCTATGAGCAATAATTCCGTTAAGTGCATTTTCAAGTTCGGGTTGTGTTTTTAAGTTTAACTGAATTTTTGCTTATTGTATGGTGTGTATAAAGTTTATAGATGATATACATAGCTACACAAAATAATTCGAAAGCATCATTCTCAATGGGCGTGAATTGCTTAATGGGGGGTTTTAATTGTGGTTTTAAATGGTGGATTTTAATTTTTCAACTAAATTATATTTAATGTAATAAAAGATGTCTGTATACTAAAAAGAAATTCATATACAGGACTACGCAAAGAACTGGATACATAGCTATGTATGGATCGTATTGCAGGAAGTTCGTTTTGGTTGTGTTAAATGTTTTATACCTGAATTAAATTTTACTTTAATATGGGGCCTGCATAAAAATCTGTAGTAATTATACAATACTACAGAAAATAAATCGGTTGCATTTTCATCTATTCGCGGATATTGATAAAGGTGACTTTTAAACAATGTTATGCGCTTTCTAACAGAACTGAATTATATATTATACAGAAACTGATCTGTTGATCATATACAGGGCTGCGCAGAAGAACTCGAGAACATTTCCGACTAACGACGGTGATTGCTTTATTCGGTTTTCAAACGTATTATGTGTTTTCAACTTTTTAAGACTTTCCAACATAGTTAAACAGCGTTTATAGCTTCGGTTTGTCTGTACGATTGTCTCTCTGTCCACGTTCTACCTCTCGTAAATATACTCGGATTTTCATGCAATTGATAAATGTTAATAATGATTACCATAAATGTTCGGTATTGAATACAAAGTGTGTAGCATATTAGTTCATTTACAGGGGCACTCAAAAGAAATTCGTTACATTATGGTCAATGGGGGAAAATCGTTTGCAGTGTATTTTAATGACATTACTCTATTTCAAATGTATTGAAAGTAATATAAGTCACTGAATTTCACTACAAGACCATTAGAATAGGGCATCGTAGCATTTATAGTTTATTTACAGAGATTCACAAAAGATATCGGTGTCTTTGAACAATAATTGCTGTAAGTGCGTTTTCAATTTCGGTATGCAATTTTAAATGTAACTAATTTTTTGCATGTTACTCGTTTTGTATAAATTCTTTACCTCGAATACAGGGCTGCACAAAAGAATTTACGTACCGTTCTTCTTATTAGAGAAAATTGCTGAAGGGGAATTTTCAACTGTGATATGTATTTCCTAACTGAACTAAACTTTTGCATGCATGCAGTTTATAGATACAAATTTATATATCATATACAGGGCTACTCAAAGAATTCTGATAATTTTCCAACTGTAGATGGGAATTTCTGAAATTCGGTTTTCAAATGTGTTATGCGTTTCCAAGTGGTTCAATTAGACATATTTTAACTTATTAAATGGTGTGGTTTTGTGACATTATGATCAATGTGTTGGAAAGTGATTAAAAATCTATGCTTGATGCATGATTTTTCTTTCTTGTTTTTCGTTAGATATGTTATTTCACCTGATTAAACCGTGAAGTTTCGTTATAATATTCTGGGCGTGTTGTAAAGTGTTTTACAGTCCATGCTTGACGCTTGATTTCCTTTCTTGTTTTTGTTTTTTTTTAATCTGTCATACGAATTCTGAAAATGGCGGAAAAAGAAGTGATAATTATATATATTTTTTTAATTTAATTTTTTCTATTAACTTTATTTGTTATTAAAATATTTTACTTATAACAGTAAATATTTATCTTGTTTGTATTTATTTACTTACTGTATAATGTTAGCATACTTATTAGTCTTAGATAATATTTCTTTCCGGTTACCTGACAATTTCAATTATTCAAAACAGTCCGTCTCGCAAGTGACGGATAATCAAGAGTCAACTATTCTAATTAATCAGGGAATACATTATTATCTAGTTACATCAAGTAACTAGTTGCAAATATTTATTTCCATTATTATTATTATTATTTTTATTATTATTTTGCATTAGTTTATGCATTCTCAATTAACTTAGAATTTAGTTGAGCAAATTAATCTCGTTAATCAAATATTTTTTAATTTTTTTTATTATAAAAATTTAAAAAGGACAGTCTCTTTATATCTAATAAAAGCTTATAATTTTTCTAATAATATTTTCTAAGAAATATTTTCTTGCACAATTAATTATTTCACGAACAATCTTTAATGAATAAAAACCGTTTACTTAAAATATCAATAATTTAATTATTTTTTATGTGAGTTTTTTTAATTAATGATTTCTTTTGGTTCATCTGAAAATACATTTAGTTTTATTTTTAATAAAATTTTTGCTAATAAAGTGAGTGCAGTTTTGTTGAAATTCTTAAAAATACAGCCATAGAATAATCTTTAAATATAATATTCTGTTATTTACTTAGCGGAAATAGAAATGTTATATTTCAACTATCTTCTTCAACCAACTAGAAGAGGTCTAATAAATCACTATGATTCATCAGACCATGAAATAAATGTATTCGACATAACTCTCAAATTTGCATTCTCTTAGAAATTCAATGATCTTCTGATGAAATTATGTTGTCAAGTGCTCCGCTTGATTAATTGCAGCTTAAACTAATGAATTTCTGAATACGTTTAAATCTGATCTAATTAAATCTAAAGCAAATATTTGCTAAAATATCCGTTAAGTGTATCATAACGATTCATTGAAGTGAAAATTAATTTTTCTCGTATTTATTTAAACGATTTCAAATACAATATTGCTTTATCAAAATTTTCTGACGATTTTATTTCAATAAATGAGGTTAGATATTCATCCCCCCCCCCCCTCATTTGGAATAGCAGTAATTAATATTTTTAATACTCAGCTATTTTCAACTAAGTTTGATCTTAGATTTTTAATAATATGTAAACAATTTTAGTGAATTAAATAAATAAAAAGAATTTGCTTATCAAGTGCACATCATCCGATTTCGTATTTTTATGTCTATTCAGCTATTCATTTGTCTCAATAGGGCAATCTGTTTAATGACAGCCAAAGTTTTATCCTCCCGAGACACAATTTAATTAGTTTATAGAGTAGGCAAGTTGGATCTTTCTTCTGGCATTTCACTAACCTTAGAAATATGGCTAATCATCAAAGAAAAACTATATACACATGCAAATAATGTTGACAATAGATTTGTCGTAAAACGCGCATTCTAAAATTCTTCTTTAAATTCTCTAACATGTCCCCTTTTTATTTTCAATATGTGTTCCAACTTTTTATAATTGTTTTTAGAAAGTTATCAATCTACATTGAACTATCGGCTATAGAACTGTTAAAACAAGTATAGACGCTTTCTAATCTCTCTATTCTAAAAAAAAAAAAAGTAAAGAACGCTGTCACTGCCGGGGGTGTTCCTTCGTTGATATTAAGAAAGCTGCAACATAAAAAAATATGAAAATCGATGATATTATACAGAAATGTTTGATAAACATGCTAATGCCGACAGTTTTGAAATCGAATAATTATTTTAAGAGATATTTAATGTTAAAGTTGATCAAAATCGTTCCATTAAAAAAAGTTTTATAGGAGCAAAAACTATACATATGAATTTAATCATTTTTAGATCATTTTATACATTAAAAGTTCGCGGTGTGCAGACTGCATTTATTTTTTTTAATTTGATTCATTTTTGATTTATTTCCATTTTATATTCAAAATTTCAACACTTCGAGAAATATTTTTTAGATCTTTTTGAAAAGGGGATTATTTTAAATTGTTGCCGATTTTTAAAACTGCACAGAGAATAATATTTCCTTCAAATTAAAAAATTATTTACACGTGACTATTATAAACAGAAAAAAGCTTTCAAATGAGAATTAAATGATTACGTTTTAAAATCAGGAAAATATAGAAATTTACGTCATAAAAACTATATTTACACGTGAATTTTAAAATCTGTGAATGTGACATGGAATCATCAGAGGAACTCCATATACACAATTCATAGAAAATATACGTTATTTAATCGAATATTGATGAAATAAGGCCTGAAAATGACAATATTAAGATCCTTATAACGTATCGTAAAAACCTAGGATGATTGAAATACACTCAGTTGCAAAAAAATATTTGAGCCAGAGCAACGAAACTTGGCGTGCTGGTGTGATTTGATGAAGTATGTAAATGATTAGTATTTCAGCATGAATGACCAATGGGAGCTTGTGAGATGCGCATTTAAATTGCGCAGCAGGCAGCATTTAAAACAGCCGGTACTCGAATTCACGATTAATTAGAATTGGACTACCTTTGTCAATGCATGGGATTTCAAAGAAAGATGCATTTAACACGTACTCGACGGCACAACGAACAACGATTTGGCTTCGCAAGAGGTCGAACCATAGGCATCAGAAAAGCGGATTGGTCCAACAGATGTATCAGCCAGCATTTTGGTCGAAGCTATATTGTAGTTACGTGTAGTTATCTTTTAGTGTTGACATGAGTGGATCAGAGAAGTCACAGCCAGCTACTACAATGCCCCAGAATACCCCGGACGCGAGATTACAATCCAACAAAACTAGAAGGGTTTGGCGAGATAAAACGCAATGAGCCAAGAGCGCTAAAATCTTCACTTTCTACCCTTTCTCCAGTAACCCATTTGTTTACTCGGGGGAAGATCAGTTTCAATCCATCTTATTCTACGTAGAAAAGGGTGATGTGAAGAAAGAAACGCGGTTAACTTTCGGAGAAAAAAAATTAAGCTAAAACAATTAAGTTCCACGAGTAACGTATGATCGCTAATGTCTTAATTAAAAATTGAAATACTTGTGAAATAGGTTATTTTAATGTATAAAAATCAGGGATCTGTTTAAGAAGAAATTGGGTCCTTTAAGGAAACTTCACAAAATTTTTCATTTCAAAACAGGACCCTTCACAAAAATTTTCATATCAAAACAGGACCCTTCACAAAAATTTTCATATCAAAACAGGACCCTTCACAAAAATTTTCATATCAAAACAGGACCCTTCACAAAAATTTTCACTCTAAAAAAGGACCCTTCACAAAATTCTTTGTCTTAAAAATAGGCCTTTTAGAAAAATTTTCAACTGAAAACTAAACCTTTCACAAATTTAATCATCTAAAAGTGGTCTGGACCGTCACTTTTACATATATAAAGAAAAAATATTTATTTTACATACATATATTTATATCTTCTTAAAAACATAAAAAAGAACCTGAATATAACGAACATTTTTAATTCACAAAATTAGGAATTATTTTTTTCACAAATGTAAAAGCTGTTCACAAATTCACAAAAACAGGAGCTTGATAGAAAAGTCTGGACAGACCCCTGAAAGTTATTTTCAAGGTTAATGAAAATCGTCTACACTATCTAAGAGCTAGAGACCTGTTATATGTCCTATATTATAGCTATATATTTCACGTTAAAAAAGAAAAAAAAAAAAGACAAAATGATTACCCAGTAAAAATTCATGCTGTGCTGTCATTTGTCTTTATGATTGCATGTTCATTAATGATTTGTTAAAAAATTACGAGAAAATGTTTAGTTAATTTAGTTTAAATAGAAAAACGCATTTGTTCTTTTATTAAGTAAAGTGGAAATAAAAAAACAGCCACAATATGTATGTTAACACTGGCGAATTTTCAAAGTTGTTTTTAAAAAAGAAATAATAACATTTAGAGAGCATCTAAAGTAATATTAAACATTTTTTAGAAATGTTGTTATTATTATTCTTAACTCCATTTATCAGCTAAGATCTATGAAACATAAGACAACAATATTTAAATTATTGCTAAATGCTCAATTGCTAAGTATTCAAAGCTGATTTTTTTAATTCTTAATTAATTAAAAGACATTTAAAAGAAAATCCTTTTATTTATAGATTCATACGTGAAACGGATTTAAATAGAGTAAGTTAAGCTGGGGTAACTGGACCCACGAAGTAACTGGGCAATAGACTATTTTTTTTTAAACCGTTGATGTTTTTTAAGTTTTGGCTTTTGTCAACATTGAAACATTAAAAAAGAAAAGTCTCTCCTTCTTAAAACAACGTGTTTCAACTCAATCATAACTCTACCTTTGTTGTGATAGGTTGCCGAAAATTTAGGTTTCTTTCTTTTTTTTTTTTTTTTTTTTGCAAACAACGTCCATTTGGTTGAATTTCCTCGGCTTTTTATTAAAATATGGTAAGTACTTTTATTAAACAATCTTTTTATTTAAAGATTAGACACATAAATACATTAATATTATTAGGTTTCTATTTATATTTACTTCATGTTTCAAATGTAAGGCCGTAATTTCAGTTATACCCCATAAATTTTTCAAAAATGGTGTAACTGGGACATGTATCAGGGATAACTGGACCATATGGGATCCAGTTTCCCCGACAGTTATAAATATCTTTTTGAGTTCCTTTTACTATGAGAAATAATTTCTCCATTGTATTTTTGCTTGCAATAAAGAAAATTACATAATACCTTATTAAAATTACATAATAAAATAAAATAAAACCATGTTGGGGGTATCAAATCAAATTTCTTAACTGTGATAGCTATAGCTCGAAATTTTACGATACAGATGAAGAGGCCTACATAAGGCAAAGTGAGATTATTAGAAAATTATCGAAACGAATAAAAAAATAGTTCTATTCTACATAAAATATATGGTTACATTCTCCACAGGTTTATTTGACATATCAAACTTCCATTGGGGTAAATAAAAAAGAGAATGATATTACTTAAGTACTTACGTAGCCGTTTGTTCATAGATTTATCTTGCTATTTTTTCCCCGTAAAATACCCGTGCAACTTTTATACTTATTACCTATGCTAAAGTACATAAGTACGTACTTAATATTTATGTTTTTTGTATAAATAAATCTAATATTTTCACTTTTAGTGCTTTTTTTCGACCCATTGACAGTAAAGGTTTGCCTTACGACGCCCTTTAGTTGATATATAATGTACATGATCTGCCTGGTTTAAAATTTGTTTAGTTGTTTACACCTTTTTCAAACAGGATCTGGTACCCAATATTAAAAAATACAAGCGCGTGTGGAACGTAGACCCTCCTAGTCACTTGCCCCATTTTTATGGGGCAACTGGACCCATGATGGAAGAAAGATGAAATATATATTTTATTTTTAGATATTAAAATGTAATTTTGAACATTTCTGCCTGATTGAGGGAACCTAACTGAACACATTCACGAAAGTTCAGACTTTAATTCAAATGAATATTAGCCTTTTGAAGCTCAATTGCCAGAATCTTCAGAGTCACATTGTTAAATCATGTCCCAGTTGCCTCACGTAACCTTATGTGATCAATCATTAGAGCTATTTCATTTTAAGAAATCATAACATTTTGAATAAAACGAATTCTGTTATTATAAAAAAAAAAAAAAAAAAAAAAAAAAAAAAAAAAAAAAAAACCACAAATATTTCAGAAAACGTAATGATGGTAGTGCTTCAATAACATTTTCTTTAAATGTTAAATGTTCTATGTCATGAAAGAAAAAATTCTAAATACAGTTATATTAAATATATTCATCATAGAATAAAAATATTTTATTTTTCTGTCTCTTAAGTAATCGAATTTACAAATCTCATTTATAAAGCAAAAAAAGCCTATCTTTTTCTTTCGTGAATGCAATAATTATGTTTTCTAGTTACAAAAAGTTATATTGTCCCTACTCTATCAGATTATCTCAAATGTTAATTTTAATTTTGTAGTGATATTTCAATTTTAACTTATAATAGATTAATCATTATTGTTTAAATTATTTCACTATAAAATTTATTTTCTCCAAGAAAACCGTCATTCATGGATCCGAATATAATTAAAAAATTGTTAATCTACAATAATTAGGAATTTAGTAGTGACCTAAAATACGGAATTTAGTTATGCATTTTAATTTAGAATAAACCTTAAACAGAAATGTATTATACATACATAATTATTTATGTGTTGTTATTGAAATTCAAAAGCAACTTTTTTTTTTTTTTCCACCACCTCTGACAGTACACACACACACACATATATGTATATATATATATATATTTTATGTCAGCAATTCTTACAACTCAATTAATAAATTTCATTTTTTTATATAAGTACTAAATTTATGAGGTCACAATACCTTTCCTGACAAATTTGACTTATAACAACATTTCTAGATAATCAACCTTTTTACTGAATAGTCATTTTATTTTATTTTATTTTATTTTATTTTATTTTATTTTATTTTTTATTTATTTATTTATTGTATCTGCTTTATCACCCAAACCCATTTTAAAACTTTATAAAATTCAGATTTTACATTTCGATTTGAAGATTTTTATTATTTTAGAAAATCAAAGAAATGGTGTAAGCAAAGCAAAATATTTAAACATTTTAGGAAATTTTTAGCAAAATGTGTTACAGGTTTAGTAAAAAATAATAACAATGTGTAATAAAAACAATAAAATATGAAAATATTTGAATAATCTATATAAATGAAATAGTTTATTTGCATTAAAACATCAGAATTATAAATTATCTTAAAAATGGTAAAATTTATCATTTGTTTTAGGAATAGAAGAGCAATTTTCTATTTCCAAGGCATTTCATTGTTCATTCACACAGTATCCTACCATACGATACAAAGAGCTGCAATGCCTTTCTCCTCCCTAAAAACTGGTTTTTCTCCACCAGCGAAAGTGCCAAAAGCTGCCAACTCCAAGCCGCCAAACCCTTCCAAGTTTTGTTGGATTGTAATGTAGCACCCCGGACCACAAATGCATGACCAGAAGATATGCCACATCTACACTAACAATGTCACTATCATCTATTCGAAACAATTTGCCAGTTGATATGGATACAGTAGTATCAAGGTATACCATCCTTAGATGGCAGGCCGACTCTGGGCTAACAGCTCTCAACGTCTATTTAGGCGGTAGCTTCCAACACTTCAACATAGGCTTTATTGTCCGGATTGGTGTCGATCTCGAGCAAGCTGGGAAGTGACTGACTGGAGAAATGTGATATTCAGTGACGTATCTCGCTTTTATCCCAGGGCAAGTGACTATCGTATGTATGTGTAGGCAGAGAGGTCAGCAATGCAATCATGCATTTGTTACTGAATGGCACACTGCTATAACACCTGGAGTGGTATCCTGGGAAGCGATCTCCTGCGGAAGCTGATCACTTTTGTTCGTGCTGCAAGGTACTCTAATGGCTTGCAGGTACGTAGACGACATTTTGCAACCTGTGGTATGGTCTATGCTATCAAGCCCCCTAGGTGACATTTATAAGCAAGATAACGCGCGGCCACATAATGCACGACTCTCGCAATAATGTAAACAGGGATATAATGTCTTTCCATGGCCTGCCAGGTCACCAGATTTTGCTCCAACAGAGAATGTTTGGGACATGTTGGAAAGACGACTTCAGCCGTCACGGAATACCATCAAATTAGCTTATCAGTTAATACATATATGACAGAATCTACTGCAGAGGGACATCGGTAACTTAATAGACTCCATGGCTCACCGAGTATCGGCTTTTATAGCTGCCAAATGTGGCTTTACAACCTACTGAAATTGATATTCTTTTTTGTTGCTACTAGTCGCTAAAATGTTTTTTTGTTCTGAATTTGTAATTATTTATTCATCTAATCAAACACTACGTATTTACGTACCAAGTTTCATGATCGTAGCTCAATTTTTCCTAGGTGCATATATATTTTTGCAACAGAGTGTATATTAAGAAATAAATGAAAAAAAAAAAAAAAAAAAAAAACAGCTCACTAAGCAGAAAAATTGTCAATAATGCAAACGGATTCATACCGACACCATGTCCCATGAATAGCTAAGCAACATGAGCTAAGTTCGAGAGAGAATGAAAAAGAAAAAGGTAAAAGAACATGTGCTGTCATGTGTCATCTACAGCTGGTATGAATAACTACAGTAGAATTAACTAAGTTAACATGGGCGTTAAATGGGTGAGAAAACGATAAATGAAAAGACATTATTAACATTTTGATGGAAATAAAGTTATATAAGGCTAACGTAATACAATAAGAAGAAGGAAATGAAGAGCAATTTAAAAAAAATCATTAATATTATTTAAAAGCTATAGAAAGATGTATGTAGATTTTAAATTATTAAATACTTATTAAAATAAATCAGATACAAGTATAGGAAAAATAAGGTACATTATACAGAATAATGTCTGCGTCTATAAAGCAGTATTAACTGATCACAGCCAGCAAATGATCAAAATGAGCCAGCAGATTTTAACTTTGCAAGGAGACCGTTGTCGTTAACACAATCTTTTTAATGTACCATAAAAATAAAGCTTATTCTGGCCTTGGGACAGTTAAACTGCCTAACAGCACCTGTTCTTTTCAATTTATGCTAGCATAAACGAAACTGCAGAAGAATATTTTCCATGCAAATTACATTTTCAAAAATTCTTATTAAAGTTCATGGGCTCTAAGAATTTAAATGTTCTTTAAACTCCCAATTTAGGTTGGTTTTAAAGCAACTGAAAGGGATTCTGATTTTAATCTAGGGGGAAGTAAATGAAAAATGAATTAACGTGGAACAACGTGCAGGAGATCAGTATAGTATCAGAGTAACATTTTCGCTGACAGAATTTGCATGTGAGAAGGAAGGAAATCTCAGTTTAGGATAGTAATGCTTAGAAGGAAGTTATTTTAGACTAAATTTATGAGGTGAATAAAGTGGCGACCTATTCTACCTTATGGTACCTGCCTACATTAAAATCACCGTTTTGGTGAAAATTTTCAAAAATTGTTTTAATATTTTATTTGAAAGAGCAATCTTTTACAATTCCAAATCTCCTTTAATCTTAGTCCTGCTATTACTAGTAGACGAGTTATGGCCAATTTAATAAACAGGAAATAATGAGTCAACTACCGGAAATGGACGCAGGAAGGCCAAGAAAAATGTAAAAAAAAAGATTTTAGCTAGGTAAAATATTGCTTTAAAAATGTCAAATGACATTTTGATTAATGCACATTAGTGAACATTAGTGCACAATTTTGGTTTAGCTACAAGTCATATCTGAATATAACCGTCAATTAGGATCGAGAGTTTTTAATAAAATTTATAAATTTTATTGCAATTTAAATAAAATTTCATTTATAAATTGACACTAGAGAAATCCACACCATTGCTCGCATGGTTGTTGAAATATGCCAAATGGTATTTGTTTGCCTATTTACATAATGGGGAAATTATACTGCTAAGGATAATTTAAATACAGTTGAACTTCCCTTTAACAAAGTTTCTATTTAACGAAATTTTCTGCTGTACCTTGACTTTGGGAACCATTAACATGTAAACTAATCTTCATATTACGAAAAATATATCCTATATAAAGAAGTTTATTCCACTTTCGTGCATGTACAGAATTCAAACGGAGAGGTTGTTGTTGCGATGGATATGTATGAATTTATTTCCGTGATTTTATGAAAACGAAATTATTTATTTTTTTAATCATTTCCATTCTTTTTGGTGCTAAGCTAAATACTAATATAAACACTTGCTATGGCCACTATCTCACACAGACACTCTGGCTTCGATACAATAAGAAGGGGATATCAGTTTCACGAAAATGTTACAGATTAATTGTTCGGATACCGGGAAATTTTAACGAACAGTCTATTTTTTTTATTTAAGAAACCTGTGCAAAGTAATATTACAGTATTTTTTAATTTAAGGATCTGGAATACTGAGAAAAAAGAGAAAGGGTACGCTACACTTCAGTTTTTGTTTGCCTCTCTTTATTATGTGTCTTTTTAAACATTATTCTATCTAATTTTTTCTCACATGGCTACATTGCATAACAAAATTACTGCCCGAATTCAAATACAATTTTCCAATATTTGCATTTTATGTGTATTTTATTATACAAATTTCATGAATTTAGGTTGATTTCTATTTAACGAATTTTCTTTATAACTAAGTGTTTAGGTGTAACGATGAGATTTCGTTAAATGGAAGTTTAACTTTATTGCAAATTGATGTTACAATTAGATCTAACTTCACTCTTGTACTGCATTTGGTGAATATGCGATTTGAATTAATGAGAAAACTTCATTCTAATCCATTTGCAATCACTCCTAAAAAACAGATACAGTACTGTCTACTTGGGAACTTGTATATCAGTCACCGTACGATGAAAGAATTTTTAAAAATATTTCAATAGTTTCAGAGTCTATATCCTAAACACAAAAATTGTTTCTTTTCTAGAGTATTAGTATCTCTTGATTCATTATTAAATTTAAAATACTGATAAGTAAATAAGTTAGAAAACTTTGGTTAAGTATATTTAATCGTGGAAAGAATTTTGTGTGCGGCGAAAGGATAAATATGAAATACTTCATGACCTAGTTGACAATAATATTTTTTATTACTATTATTTTAATCAATTGTATCAGTTACAGGTACTTCTGTTTTATTCCACTTCTCAAAAAGTTGTAACTAACCTTCGCAAAACAAATAATTGATTTTTCTTCCCTTTTCAATTTTTTAAAATTTAAATTCTAAACAAAAACCGTTGTTCTTGCGCATCTACGCCTTATACAAGTTATCAATATGCTAAATTTACAGTTTTTGCGCTGACAGATACAGAGAAATTATAATGAAAATATAATTGTAAAATGAAGTGAATTGTAAATATGTGTAAAACAGTTTCACATATTCTACATGCTTGAAATTTGCTTAATCTTTGGGGGCACCACATCCTACATGTTCATATTTAAAATTTGTATCCCGATATTTTTAGAGCAGTCATTATTATAGACGATTTTCTAATCATTTTATCCTTTTAAATCTTTAATATTTTGACAAATGTTCTTACCGAGCTTTTCCGTCTTAAATGTAATCATCATATTAAATTTCATATTTTTTACCTGAACAGAATCAAAGAAATCGGACTTTTAGAACTTTTTCGCTGTTGCAACTCTTTAAGGGTAGTTTGTACAAAGATTAAATATAGCCAATTTTTAAGCAGAGACTATCATCATTATTACCAAGAGAGAAGATTTGAAATCGGTTCAGTAGATCTAATATAATCGTGATCGTAGAAGATTTTCCGTTCATTTCACCCTTTTAAATTTAGAAATTTTAGAAACTGTTCTGAGAAAGCATGTACTCCGATATACGAATATAATAGCTATGAAATGCGGAGATTTTTTTTCCGAAAAGTTTTCGAATCCTTCCAAGAATAGTCGAAAAATTCAAAGACAACAACCTACGTTTTATGCAAACTTCATATAACATCTGACAAAGGAGTGATTCCCATAATTACTACCTAGGCCAGACTATAGAGAATCAGCTTATTATGCATTTAAAATTTTATTGAACAAGTGAAACTTTTATAAAGTCCTGAGAAACAAAAACTATAACTTTTTCTTAGATTATTGCTTTACTCTCATTCAATACAATTACCATTATATAATTTTTATCCACGTAGTTTTAAATAAAAGAAAAATGCATTTATCTTTCATTTTATTGAGTCATAAAAACCATTAAATGAGTAATATATTACTGCAGTGTTGAAACAATTTTTATTTATGTCTTGAATTTTCATGACAGATCAATGAAATATGTAATTTGGTTCATTTTTTACTATCAGTATATATTTATTTCGGAGAAGATGTTTTTATCTCAAAAATTCGTGTCTTTCTTTTTATATGCATGCCCAAGAGATTGCAGATTAAATATATGTATATATATGATATATCTGCGTGTTTTCAGTCTGCCCCGAACATAAGGATAAAATGATTTTCTTTATGATAGACAAGGTATTTTTCAATCTATCATCATCTTTATCTAAAAGAAGAGAAGAAAGATAGTATAGAATCTTTTATATTTTGATTATATTATTTCCATTTGGAGCTGTGCATATATAACGTTATCAACATTTTGGTAATTTTGGACCCCTTCCCCCACTTCCGATATCATGCGTTATCATCCCTCAACCCCCCCCCCCCCCCCCATAAGGATATCGTTATCAATGTCTATAATTTTTGTGATCTTTGGAATTTTGATTTCAAAAGAAATCAAAGTGGAAGTTTGGAGTGATATACAAAAATGGTTACGTTTTCGCATACTTTATTGATTCAAATGAGGAGAAGTCAATAAAATATCACTTTATAACTTTATATCAAATAATACTTAAAAGAAATAGTTACTATTTGAAATTATTTCACAATACCTTTTTGTTTCATAATGCATTCAACAGTAATAACGTCTTCTTCCACTTAACCGACAGGGAGGAGAGCAGATAGAAATTCTTATCAACAAAACAGGTAGACAGCATTCTTTACCTTTCACTTTTATTTATTAGTAAACACAAGTTTCATTTCAAATATACTTTGCATATGGTTACTCGAACACCGACTATATATGCATGCACTTATGAAGAAGAATAGGAAAATCTAACGTTGGGATAATACATATTTTAGAATTAAATAAATTTATAATGATTTAGTGACTTTAGTAATAACTGTATTTTCATAAAAATACATAAGACTAGAAAAAGATAACATACTAGTTTGATGTAAAGACCATGTTAAAAATAAAAAAGAGAATTTTGATTGGATCAAAAATGATATCGATATCAAAAGATAAACTCCCCCTCCCCCCAGAGATATCTTAAGATATCATATGCCAGACTCCCCCTCCCCCTTAAAATGATAACGTTATATATGCACAGCCCCTTTCATTCTAATAAAAAAGAAACTCCATTCGTCATATATATTCTTGTTCATTGAAAGGAAAAGGGGCGGGGATACATCTGCTTTAGATACACAAGAAGTGTTTTAACGAAAATCATACATTGTTTTATTCAATAAAGTGTAAAATTATAATGAAACTTAAAACATAAAATACTGGAGACAGGTGCCCCCTGTCTCCAGAGGGACCAAAATTGTATTTCAAAATCTTGATGAAGTTGTAAAGACTGGTGAATTTGAAAACGTTGGGTAGGAAACAATTTTTTTGTTTTTTTAAGACGTACTTTCAAAACATTTTCGTTACACTTGCCTCGGTAACACAAAGCGGGTCAACTAGTTAGAATTTAAGCTATACATTTAAATTTTATTGAAAAATTGAAACAAAAGTCAGAAAAACAAAAAACAATGATTGTGTTTCTTTTATTACATTTCTTTTATTATTATTATTATTATTATTATTTATATACTTTTCCAAACGGAAATAGACATTTTTCTTTGATTATATAATTACATTAGGCTAATTTATTTTAATACAATGTTTTTCTTCAATTAACATTTCTATTATAAAAAATATTGCATTTATTTTTTAGGTCATTGTTTCATAAAACTATACAAATAGTAACATTGTAATACTAAAACAATTTTAATTAATGTGTCATGAATCTTCAAGATAAATAAATGAAAGAATTCATTTCATTTAATCATATCTGAATTTATTTATTTATTTCAGAGAAATGCCAGCTGTCTAAAGACTTTAAATGATAATGCTTATTATATTTTATAGTTTTGGAATACTTTTTTACGGCCATACCCGAGGGATTGCAGGTAAAAAATTAATACAGAGTACTTTTCATCTGCCCCCCAGCATAAGATTAAAAGGATCTTTCTTTCATTTAAAAAATAAATTCATAGATAAGGTATTTTACATTTTACAATCTGTCATCTTCCTTTCTGCGAGAAGAAAAATAAATATATTTTTTTCGTTTTATTAAATTATTTTCATTGATCAAAAATAAAGCTATTTTCATCACATTTTGATTTTTTTATTTCAAGGAAGAGGAGAAATGTAACTGCTTCAGGCATATACAAGAAGTGTTACTGAAATAATGCACAGTCAAACTCCACTATAAGGAACCTTCAAATGGTAAAATTCTCCGTTTGCTCAATCCATGGGTTCGTTATATCCTGTGTGTAGCATATGTGTGGAAAACTGAAAAGAACAAAATTTTCTTTCGTTGTAGCCAGATTCTTTATAACCCGTGTTCGGTATAACAGAGGTCGATTGTATTTTTAAATTTATGTCTGTTATTGAATTAACTAAAGACTAATAAAGTAATTTAATGAATGTTCTAGTGATAAAACGATGTAACCCATTAAACATTTAAACATATTTTTAATATGTTTTTAAAATTGACGAATACAGTAGAACCTCTTTTATCCGAAACTCTCGATTAACCGAAATCCATATTTACTTATTTATTTATTTATTTATTTTTACTACCGTATTCCTTATGTGCAAGCGGTCCTTTCCGAACTACGAGTACATATAACTATTTTCGAGTTCTTAGAGTTCCTTTGAATTTAACTTGAGCTCCCGTAAGCTGCGAAGTAGAACAAAGAAAACGAACAAATTAGCAATTCTGAAGCTTTTGAATGTTTTATAAAAGGTTTGGCAACACTGGAGCAGCAGAAAGACTGTGATACTGGTGAACTAATAATAATAAAAAACTCCGTGAAACTTCAAAGCAAAGGCAATCGAAACTGAGATAAACAAAACATTTTTTCAAAGCCTTGATATATATATAAAAGGTACTTCATTTCAAAATTAAAATTCAGGTAATTTATTCTTGTTTCTATTTTAGTATTACTTTATTTTTATTAAACACTTTTTTACCATAATAAGAAATATTGCATATATTTCTCCTTAATATTAAAATGAAGCATTCTCGAATATCCGAAAATTTCGTTTTTCCGAAAAATGGTCTGTCCCAATTACTTAATCGAGGATAATCGAGGTTCTACTGTAATTTCAAAATAATAAAACAATAGTAATATGTAAAACAGCAATTTGTAAAATAGCAATAGTAATAGTAATCATCTATATGAATAATATTTATAACAATATAGAATATTTTCAGTTACGTCATTTTTTTTGTCTTTTAAATGTAAGTTATAAAAGTAATTTGAATTATAATTACTTTGAAAATCTATGATGAGTTTCCTACAATTTTAATAGAATTTTTTAAGGGCACTATAGAAATTATTCAATAATTAGATTACATTAGAAAATAACTACATGAATACAATTGCTAAATGCCCTGTTTAATAAAAATGATATATCTATCTATATTTATCTCTTTCTTTCTCTCTCTCTATATATATATATAATATATATAATAACTTCGAAAATCAAAAGACAACTAACAAATCCTTTTACCAAAATCTGACAAAAATCTTTAGTTTTAAGAAGGCGTATGCTTAAATTATATATAGAATACCTAGTTATATATATATTTATATATATATCTTTGAAATAAAAATATCTGACAATTTCGAATAATAATGATGACTATCGCTCTCTTGGTAAAATGAAGCGACAACATCAGAAAAGGGGCTGGTGTTAATTAGATGATTAAAGCATTAGGCAGGAAATAATGGAAAAATACGGGAAGACCTTACATCTAGCGGCGGTATGAAAACAGCTGTCGTTGATGGTGATCACATATATATTTATTTCCATCGAAAGTAGAAAGAGCACGAGTGTCTAAATCTATATTAAGGATTTACATAAATTTTGATTTCATTCTCATGTAACACAGATAAAATCTCTCGAGAGTATTAAACAGAAAAAAAATCTTTATGTCCCTTGGATTATCGGGAAAAGGTATTGTTTATTGGTGAGAGTGTGTTTTGAGATTGTGTTTGAGTGTGTGTTTATACGATGATCAAGATGTTCGTGTATATGGCGAATGAAACAAGAAGCATATGACAAGGGATGCCTGAAGCGACTAGTGAAATATGCAGCCAGGTTAGTTGAATGATCAGGATTGTATGATCTTGCATGTCTGCAAATGGCCCTGAAAGATTATATTTGAGTAACACTAACTAAAGGGTTAACTCTGAGATATATAAAGAAATCTTTAAGAATTTCATGATACCATCTTTTGAAGATTTGTGTGATAGGCATCTTTTAAAATGTCAGTGTCCACTAAAAACTGGTATAGACAAACCTCGAATTAACGTACTTACCTGGCCAGTTAATTTTCCGAATTTAAATCCAATGCAGAATTCGCCAGGAATAAGAAAGAAAATACTTCAAGTAATTGCGCCAATAAGCTATTAAATTTAAAAAATCAAAAAACCCGACTGAGTTAAAAGAGAACTAATTAATTATTTCTCCTCAATGTGAAACTTCTTTTTTTTTCAGTTCCTACTATTAGCTCACACTCTCGCTATATATATCTTGTTCAAATTTTCAATCGCTAATAAAATACTTATTATTCATCCAATCAAGCTCAAATAAATTTTTTTTAAACTTGTAGTGGATGACACTTGATGTTTTTCCAGTTTTTTTCAAATATTAATGCATTAATTAAATAAAATTAATTAATTTTCAACAATCGAGAGAGCCCTCTTCTTGATCAAGGTATTTTAAGACCGAGAGAGCCCTCTTCTTGATCAAGGCATTTTAAACGCCACTCAACAGGAAAGAAGGATGGGAGAAAAAAAGTTCTCTTATTGACCTGAGTAGGAATTAACTTAAAAAATATATATTTTTTATATTACTTGTTTATATTACTTACCCATTTTTTTATTTACTTGTATTGATGACTTTTAAGTTGTGTTTAATTGTTAGTTCCTATCTATAAACACTGTTTTGATGAGGTCTATAGATGTCAATGATTGTTAAAGTTACAGTAAAGCTAGAGATCCACAATACATGCATAACTTCCAGGTTGTATAATATTTTAACGGAGCTTCTGACTGTAAAATAGTCAATGAAACATCGTCTTCATTTTGAAAGAACTATCCAATGATATGTCACTCAATAGGGTGCGTAAATTTTTTTTTCATCTCTACTACCATTTTGTATTTTACGGCCGCCATTTTGAATTTATAAAAACAAAACCTAGCCATCGGCCGTTAAGACGAATTGATAGAGACCTCATTCATTAAAATTCATCCAGCCGTTGGGATTTTTCGAGGGTATAAAGAAATCCACATACACAGATACGCGTGAAACACATACCCTTCTTTTCAGTCGGGTAAAAATAAAGGCTGATCTTACCTCCTATAAAATATCGGTATGGTCATGTCTAGGCCGAAATCATTGACTTCAACAGCTTAGAAAACAGTGATACTTGTGACTAGCTTAGAAAACACTGACACTTGTGACTAACTTAAAAAACATTGACATTGGTAACAAGCTTTCCAAATCGAGTTACTCATAAAAAACTATACTCATAAAAGTATACTCATAAAAAAGATGTTTGTCTGTGTGCGGAGGCTCGCGAAATCTGCTATACGTTGAAGTTTGAAAATTTGTATTAAAATAGTCCAAGGTAGATCCTAATGCACCTGGAGCTCAGATTTTTCATTTTTTTTTTTTTTTTGATAATTAAGCGAAATATTAAAAAATCATCGAAAAAGTATTCTTGTTTTCGCAAATAGGCAAATGCACACATGCATGTTCAGTTCTAAGCTTTCCGAAGTGACTTCACAGAGAAGAAGCAAAGTACGAAATTCGCATTTTTTCTTCGCCATTTTGCTTAATGCACGGTTGAACCATTCATAATACGAACGACATAATCTTAAATTTAGTACTTTTACGTTTTAAACGCTGCAATCCTTTAGAAAAAATATTAACGTTAACCCTTTCATAAAAA
The DNA here is from genome assembly GCA_963932465.1 of Maratus speciosus. Classification (NCBI taxonomy): domain Eukaryota; kingdom Metazoa; phylum Arthropoda; class Arachnida; order Araneae; family Salticidae; genus Maratus; species Maratus speciosus. Next base: position 327,782,198 of record OZ010792.1, on the reverse strand, counting down.
ATAACTACGATACATTGAAGTCATGTTTATTCCCACGGTTTACGAACCGGTCTACGTTCGGTAGATAGCGAACTAGGAAAAAATACGGAAAAACTGATTTCACCAAATTAAAGATCATACTTTACTATTTTAAACGCCGCCATTGGTTTAAAAAAATATTACTATTAACTCTTTGAAAAAATTATTCTCCGTACGTCGTTTCGCGATTTTCTCAATCTTTAAAAATCTGTATCAGCGCTTCTGATCAAGCTGCGAAAAAAACTAAAAAATAAAATACCATATCTACCTTCATTCCGATTTCGAAATCTGTAATCCGTTTCCAAAAATACAAATATTATCCTATTGAAAAAAAAAAAGTTTGCAAAACTCCCCTTTGCGTGCGAATTCCTTTTTTTTTCTGCGATTTTTAAATTATACGTCGGCTTAAATGAAACTAGAAACAAACCAAAGACATCTAACCACATCTACTTTCAGTTTTGTTTACAACGAAGCCTTTGGTTCGAAAAACTATTAATATTAACCCTTTCAACACGTTCGTTTCCGTAAGTTTTACAAATCCGATACTGTGTTTCTAATCAAGCTAAGAAGAAACTAAAAATACCAGACCATATTTACTTTCATTCCCATTTCGATGTCGGCAATCTGTTTCGAAAAATATGAATATTAACCTATGAAAAAAGTCCGAAAGTCACTTACGCAGATTTCATTTTTTTGTGACATGTTAAAAAATCGGCATCGGTTTTGTAAATCAAAATACGAACAAACAAAACATACCACACCTACGATCCATATCTCCGCTCATTTTCATTTACAACACTGTCTTCGGTTTTCAAAAATATTAATGTTAACTCTTTCAAAAATGTTCGTTTCCGGAAGTCACTTTTGCGAATTCGATATATTTTGGAATGTTTAACGTTCTTTCTCCGTATTTTTTAATCAAAATACGAGAAAACAAATCGCGCACGATTAATGAGCATTCATTAAGCTTTCAAAAGGCGCCTTCGGTGATCCAGTATAAATTTAGCTCAGAAATTTTTATATCTGGGGGGGGGGGGATCTTTTTGCAAAAATATCATAGGGTTTGCGTATGCTTCTTTGTTTCGCGGGATTGCTCTAAAATTTTACTGCCTTAAACTAACTTTTTAGCTGTTTTTCCAGTAAAATTTTGGTTTAGATTTAATAACATTTAGAGGTAAATTAGTCAGCTTGAAAATAAAATAATTTCCATGTGTGAAAAAAAAAGTTTAGAAGATAAATATTGCGTTTCACAACCAAGTATAAATATTTTAGCACGAACATTATTCACAGGCTTCGGTAATAATATATTTATAACTCGTAAAAATTTCGAGCAGACCTAAAAGCATTTGGACTATAAGAACTATTTTTTTAGGTAGAATAATTACTTAATTATAACTAATACATTCTTAGTACAATTATTTTAGAGTAATAATAGGCTCGAAGTAGCAGGAGTCTTTTGGTAGATTCATCGCCCCGAGCCCTCTCATCCCGCTATTCGGTGTCTTTAATTTGTGCAATTTCCCTTTTAAATTTGTTCGGTTTCAATTTTTAATTTTTTTTTTCAACCTCGCTTTCGCTAGAGTGTCTTTCACTCGGGACGTGGCTGGGGACCTATGAACCTTGCTTCCGCAGAAGAGTCGGGATAGAGTGGAAGAATAAAAGGCTGCGGACGAAGAGAGGCCGCTCGCCGCGGCAGTATATAGACCATGGCTATATACCGCCGCGACGAGCGGCCTCTCTTCGTCCGCAGCCCTTTATTCTTCCACTTATTCCGACTCTTTTGCGGAAGCAAGATTCGTAGGTCCCCAGCCACGTCCCGAGTATAAGACATTCTAGCGGAACATATATATATATAATATACTTATAATATAGTATAACATATATATATATATATATATAATATATATAATATTTTCCTTTCATTCTGGCTTCCGCTAGAATCTTTTATACTCGGGACATGGCCGGGGACCTGATAATCTAGCTTCCACAAATAAATTAACTAAAAATAAATTAAATTAAATTAAACAAATAAATTAAAAACTGAAAATATATTTTTCTTAAGAATTTGACCTTAATACAAGGATTCCGAAGCCTGTTTTGTTTCGTCTTTATCTTAAAAAATGGCTGAGATATAGCAGTTTGAATTTCTAGGGTGGCTGACATTTTCAAACAATCTGATTTTTTTCATGCTGTAACTCTCGTATTTATAAACTGATTTGGATAAGATTAAGTATGTGCATAGTACATATAAGTGTCTCGTCAGAGTTCGTTGGCCAGCTTCATCCGCCAACTTGTTACAAAATGGCGGCCATTTGCACCATGCACTGCCGCGCAATGCTTACATATTATCAATATCCGTTAGCTTCAAATTCTCGCCAAGCTTGGCGACACTTGGCTAAATATCTCCAAATTTGGCGACGAAAAATATGTAACCACAAATGTTGCCAACTTGACTATAGCTTACTAATTTGGCGCAATTCTCATTCAAATTCAGCATTAACGAATATTCTCTTATCGGGTTCATCTCATTTTAGCTTCTTAAAATTTGAGTAAAATTAGCTTCAAGTTAAACTTGTAAAATTTTAAAACCGAGATGTATGAAAGCTACCTCTTCCTCCCGGCACATGCCGAAAGGACTTTTTTAATATTAAATAACCCGAAGTGAAAAAAAAAATGAGTAGAAAACCCTTTATAGTTGCTGAAGGCAGTGGAAAGTTTGTTTGATTTTCGTTTAAATATATAAAGTCATCCAACACTCATTTTAGGTGCATTTAAGGTCCTATCTACGCCCGTCTTTCCTTTAAAAATATAAATAAAAAACACATAGGAACGTGCGTAGTACGCGCTGTATGTTGCTGAAGGCACTGGGGCCACCAATTCTAAATTTGTTTGTATAGATTTTAATTTGAAAATAAAACATCATAAAAAATCGAAGGTGTATACTATTTAAAGAAGTAGGCTACCCAGCATTAGGAGAGTTTAGAAAGATTTTCGGTTAAATACAGTGAGCAAAAAAAGTATTTGAACGCAGACGATTTTTTGCATAAGTAACCATAGAAAGCAAATTTGATACTATTCTCTTGATTATTCATTTATTTAAATAAGAAGAAAATAAAAATAACTATCCATTTTCCTTAAACAGTAATATTACACATTTAAAAAAATAAATTAATATTTTCTCATACCTAAAAGTATTTGCACAAGAAGCATTGACTGTTAAAAAAGGCATTAAATGTGAACATTATGCAAATGTTTAGCATATCAGTCTCGAGTATATTAGACCCGCACTTTAAAGTCACGTAATATATTAACTGGAGCAGGGATTCTAGGGAGTTTTTGTTCTAATGGCGCCGAAAACGTGTGAACTGTCTGTTGCTACCCGCGAGAAGATTATATTTCTTCACAATTTTGGATTAAGTTACCAAGGAATAGGTAAAAAATTAAATCTAAACTTTTCTAGTGTTCGGTATGTAATTAAGAGGAAAAAAGAAATTGGTTTGACAATAAATAAGCCGCGAACTGGGCGTCCAAGAAAGCTAAATACCAGGCAAAGGAGAGCCATCATAAAAGATTCTTCAAAAAACCCTTTTCTAAGTACTCGGGAATTGGCTGTTGATGTCGCTTCAACGTCGGGAACAATAGTTACACCACAATCAATTAGAAATATTCTTCATGATACAAATATTCGAGGAAGAGCCCCTCGAAAAAAAACCATTTATTAGTGAAACAAATAGGGTGAAAAGACTTGAATTTGCAAAAGCTTATGTCAGCAAACCACTAGAGTTTTGGAAAACTGTTATTTTTTTCGATGAAAGCAAGTTCAAAGCAAGTATTTTTGGCTCAGATGGTAAGAAAACTGTACGGCGAAAGCCAAATACTTCTCTTCAAATTAAAACCTTGAAACCAACTGTAAAACATGGCGATGGTCATGTAATGATTTGGGGATGCATGTCTTTTAACGGATTTGGCGAAATGACCTTTATTGAAGGCAATATGAATGCTAAACAATATATTAATATATTGCGAGATCATTTATCTAATAGTGCTTTGAAATTAGAAATTCCTAATTCATATTATTTCCAACAGGATAATGATCCGAAACACACTGTATATATTATGAGGTTATGGTTGCTTTATAATGTAAAAAATCAATTGAAAACGCCACCACAATCACCAGACCTCAATCCGATTGAAAATTTATGTCATATTCTGGATGTGAAAATAAGGAAAAAGAAAATTTCTAACAAATCAGAACTTAAGCAAGCTTTTAGGGAAGAATGGCTACAAATCAGCAGTGAAACATGTTACAAATTAATAGAATCAATGCCCAGACGATTACAAGCTGTAATTGAAGCAAAGGGCATGCATACTAAATATTAACGCTTTTTTAACTTATAAATAATTTCTCTAGTTCTATTTTTATTGCTAGTGTGCAAATATAATTTTGCAGTACAAATGCTACTTTTTTATGTTTCCAGATTTTAAATATAATTATTAAGTCAGATATTAAATATGTTTATTTGTTTTGTAAAAGTGTTGATATTGTTAATTCTTAGTTGCTTTTTATTTATTTATACATATACTACAACAAATTTACCGGGTGTAGAAATACTTTTTTTGCTCACTGTATATAAAATCATTCCACATTGATTTTAGGTATATTTAAGGTTATTATTATGGGTCTGGACAACGCCGGGCGGATTAACTAGTGTTATTATGAAATGTAAAAGTTATGCTACAAATTATTAAACAATCGCTTAAAAATAATAGTAATTGTGATTCGTAATACATTATTTTAATATTTTTCATCAGGTAAATTATTATTCTAATATTTTAAAGTGTGCTACACATACAGACTTAGATAAAATGTGAAACTGTCTGCGAACTCAAATAATTTCTTAAAAATTTTCTGCAAAAAAACGCTGCGCCCCTCCGGAATCCTATATCGCCACTAACAGCAAAAATGAAAAGTTATATGCGAGTGGAGTGCCACTAAGCAATACCACTAAAAGAAAAATATTAATTTACAAGCATTATTAAAACTCTGTCAAGAAATGTAGTATTGAATGGTATGCTTAATACAGACAACTAATGAAAAATTTAAAAAATTTTTTTATTAAAAAGTGAAATATTTTAATCATTAACTTATATAAAGATATCAATTTATGATTGCTCAACAAAACTGTTATTTTATTAATCTATAAAATAACTGAAATATGAATAAATGAATGTTAAAATAAAGTTATTAGCCCATGAATGAGAAGAGATAAACTTTTACTCATCGGTTTATCTGCTGTCTTTGAGACAAACCATTCCTTAATATTGTGACTCTTTCTTAAAAATTTAAAGAAAACTTTTTTTTTCCCTTCCAGTTGAAAAATGGTCTGCAGACCTTCTCAAGAGCCTGTGACGTGCATCGCACCAATTCTCCGTCCGGGGTCTTAATTTTTTTTTTTTTTTTTTTTTTTTTTAATAAAGAAATTTGTAAAAAAAAAAAAAAAAAAAAAAAAAAAAAAAAAAAAAAAAAAAACCATCAAAACTGTCTGCAAACTTTTAAAATTTTCTGCGAACGGCGTTCGCGTGTTCGTCTATATTATCTGACTCTGTACACATATATATATGTATGTATGTATGTATTATTTCCGTTAATTGTTTTCACCTATATAGACTACAAACTACGTATATTTGTCCAGTATTCCTTTAAGTATAAAACTATACATAAAAAAAAATCCTTTTTTTTTTTTCAATTTTTCGATTTTTCTTATTTTTTGATTCAGAGCTCTAAAAGCAGGTACAGCAGGTATTTAAGTGATTGTATGTTTAAATGGGAAAATTTTTAAACCTTTTATGGGTAAGAAATAAATATTATAATTTTGAATTCCAAAATTAGAGATTTATATTCGTTGTTGCTCAAAATTGTTTTTAGTGCTTGCTCGCAGCAAAATCAGTAATTTTTAATATTTATGAAAGGATTTGATTGAATATATTGGAATTAATTTAAATTTACGATGTCTGTTTGTTTGCCCTATATATTTTAAGTATTTGTAGGAGAGAATTTACTAAGTTTTGTATTCTGTTAAATCATTAATTTTACTGTTGCCATCCTGTATGAAATTAAGAATATTTCAGCTTAGGCCAGTGGTCCCCAACCTTTTAATGGCCGCGCCCCACCAAAGCATCTATAAAATCACAATGCCCCCCCCCCACACACACACACATATATATATATATATATATTATTATTTAAAAAGTGAAATCTATAAGTTTAAGAAAACCCTTAACAATAATTATTCTTTTCTCATTTTTTAACTTATCAAAGAGGTTAATTTTTAACCACAATTTTTTTAGCGTTATTTTATAAATGGAATTAAACTATACATCCATCGCTTTTATGCCAAAAAGAGTTTTGCTGTTCCTTTCCTGTTTACCTCAGCGTTAAACAAAACTACTATATGGTCTGCATTTTTATCGCTGAAAAATTCTTGACGAGACTCACATTTAGTTTTAAAATTGATAACATTAACACATTTTATAATTTATTTCAGTAACTTCTTAAAAGTTGATGGAAAAGCTTTGGATATTGAATTTTCTTTCTATGGATACAGATTTTTCAAGATTATTGTAAGATTCTCATCTTTATCAATTTTAAGTAGTCATTATTTCCCCATCAAAACACATTTCTCTGTTTTACCTTTCCCTTTATCGTTAATTGACTGCCATGTATTATGAGATTTCGAAATTTAAAATACTTCTTATATTTATTAACTGTGAAGGATGTCTGCACTAGAGCCGAAGATATATACAATTGAACTATTTCCTTTTCTAATGCTATTTAAGATTTATAAAATTTGTAATGATGGTAGTACCTCGTTTAGATATCTCAAATACTTTTTACGTTCAATAGTTCAAGACAGTCACCTATAGATACATCTTTAAGTAAATTTACATGTAAAAATTTCCCCGTGTCCCGAATTAAAATTCAATACTCTTTTATTAAATAACAAAAAAAGTTGTGAAAAATTATAAAATATATTAATAACCAGAAAATTTATGGAACTTTTTTTTACAGATTTAAATAAAAAAAAAAGAAAAAAAAAGAAAAAAGGAATAATGTTACAGATGCAAAATATTAAAAAAAGTCATATAATAATTCTGGTGTTTTTCCTTTTTTAAACTTTTGTTTAGGAACATTCTTTAAATTCAACTAAAAGACTTGTTTTTATTTTAATTTTGCATATATTACTTTTACTTTTAGTCTATAACATTACTTTTTACCAAAACATTGATAGCGAATGGGTGAGTGACAAATTTGGAATTGCCCCCCTAAAAAGTCAAATTGCCCGCCGGTGGGGCGCACGCCCCACTTTGGGAACCACTTCCTTAGGCTAAATAAGATCGAAGTAAATTTAGAAAAAACGATGCTCCCTTTCCTGTTAGATAATTTAACAAATACTACAACATCCAAAACAAATAGTGTATGTTTATATGAGACATAAAGATAATGTAATTTTTTTTTCAACGTAGGCGTCGATTTTTATATCTTTTACTCGGTTCCTTTCGTATAAGAGAAAAGCAAAAAGTCCTCAATGGGATTTCTCTTGAATGATCAAAATTGTCACAGATGATTCGAATCATGGAGAAAAAAGAAAATAAACTTCGGCAAAAGCCTGTCATTTGTGTGAGCTCCTGTGCCACCAAAACATGCTAACCTTGGACATATGTAACTTGATTGATTGAAAAATTTTATCTCTTATTATTATTATTGGAAAATCAATCCTTCTGACATTAACTATGCTTTTCTGAGAAAGAAAAAAAAATTGAAAGTTTGAAAATTGTAGTATAATCTTTGAAAGTTTCAAATAACAATAAAAATAATAATAAAAAAGAAAAGTGCCCAGTTAAACTGATAGCATTGAGCTCACGGTCTTTTCACACAAATTGTATATTGTACTCTTACTTCAAAAAATAATGCCTTTCGAAAAATAAATTAAGAGGGGGAGGAGCTAGCCTCCGCCTGTTTCACATCTTTATACTTAACCAATGAGCCTCCAAATCTCATCAGGGAAGTGTCTTATCAGAATAAACCGGTGTACCAAATTTGAAGCAAATCGGATAGAAAAACCCGCTTATCTAAATTAAGTGTGTGTGTATGTGTGTGTGTGTGTGGGGTGGGGGGGGGGGGGGTATTAGCCCCCGTTCCTCCCTTTATACATAACCAATGAGCCTCCAAATCTAATTAGGTAAGCGCCTTATCATAATAAACCGGTATACCAAATTTGAAGCAAATCGGATAAGGAGACCCATTTATCTAAATTCCTTGGGTAAGGAGGTATTACCCACCCGATCCTCCATTTATACTTAAACAATGAACCTCAAAATCTAATCAAAGAAGCACCTTATCAGAATTAACTGGTATACCAAAATTGAAGCAAACCTTATAATTCTGCATGAAAAACCCATTTATCTAAGTTAAGAGGGGGGCGATTAGCCCTCCGTACCCCCCTCTATACTTAACCAAAGACCCCCCCCCCCAAAAAAAAAAAAAAAACTAATCAGGGAAGCGCCTCATGAGAATGAACCTAGAAAAAAAAAATTGAAGCAAATCGGAAGTTTCCATCAAGAATTATCGCGTTACGCACATACGTACATACAGAACCTGCGGGCACATTCTCTCAGACTTTGATAGCCTGTGAGCTAAAAAGTACAGAGAGCTCTGCTTAGAAGGAAAAAAGAAAAGCTATTTTCGATAAGAAATAAAATTTATAGCAATGAATTTCAAAACAGTGATTATGCTTGTTTTTTTGTTTGTTTGTTTGTTTTTTTAAAGAGAGTTAAATGCTTCTTCCTCATAATTCTCTTTTATGAAGAAAGAAAATAAATGTGAATTTGTAATATGGACTTGTAAATCTGAAATAAAGAAAAGGTACAGCGAGCTCTGATTGTATTTTTAAACAAATTATTTGCAAGAAACAAACATTACAGTTTCGAATTTTAAAATTAAAGGTTTATTTTTATTAAAAGTGTTTCTGTTATTTTCTAGTTGCAAGATGAATTATTTTTAATATTTAGGAAAAGCTTTGACTGAATATATTGGCATTAATTTAAATTCACGTTATTTGCTTACTTCTAAATTTGTCTATTCTTTTACTTATTTGCCCAAGGAAACCTACTCATTTTTACTTTCTTCTATCTTAACAAGAAGAAAGTATTGGATTCATCAAAAATTTCGACTTCCGGTTTTTGGTGGATTTCTACGTTTTAGAAGGTCCTGAACACGATGTGATGGTTTTTAGAAAAATTTCTGTCTGAGAGTCTGTCTGTCACTCTGTCTCTGAGTCTGTCTGCATTTAACAAAAAAATTGTGGCCGCTCTATCTCAAGAACTAATACACGGATTTTCATAAAAACTTCAGATTCAGTTAGTCCTTGATATAATTGGTGCTGATTACTTTTTGGTGAAAATCGCCCAACAGGTGACGCTGCTATGCTGCATTATTCATGATTATAGCAATAGCTCTATCTCAAGAACTAATGCACGAATATTCTTCAAACTTCGGATTCAGTTAGGCCTAATATAAATTAGTGCTGTTTAGTTTTTGGTGTAAATCGTCCAGTATGTGGCGCTACTATGCTGCATTTTTCACGATTTCCGCAATAGCTGTATCTCAAGAACTAATGCATGAATTTTCGTCAAGCTTCAGATTCAGTTAGTCCCTGGTATAAATTGGCCCTATTTAGATTTTCGTGTAAATCGCCCAACAGGTGGCGCTGCTATGCAGAATTGTGCACTATTTCCAAAACTAATGCTTGGATTTCATCAAACTTCAGATTCAATTAGAAGTTGACATAAGTGATTGATGCTTAGATTTTGGTGCAAATCACCTAACCGGTGGCGCTAATATGCTGCATTTTTCAGGAAGTATTAACACGTATGAAATAGAAGAAAGATTTGGGATTGCCACATCCAACTAGTTATATTGTTTCAAACATTTTTATTAGTATCATTCTACATGAAATTAGAATCATAAACAATGTCATTTAATTCTGTAAATTAAAAAATAGAAGAATCATTTTGCTTATGCGGAATAGCCTCCAAGTGGATAAAAAGGCCGATTTTATCTTTCTTATTACATCTTTTGACATATACTACTGTATTAAAAATCGAAAAATACCGTGTTGTTTTTGTGCAACATAACCATAAAGTCTAAATGTGTTTTTCAAATGTAGACATCGATTTTTACGGCCTTTTCTTATAAGAAAACGGCAAGAAGTCCTTAATGTGATTCCTCTTGAGTGATGAAACGTGTCACAGATGATTTGGGGAAGAAGAAAGTAGGGTTTGATATAGATAGGGTTTTGAAAGTAGGGCCTGTCATTTGTGTGAGCTCCTGTGCCACCTAAACACGCTAACCTTGTAGGTATATAACTTGATCGATTGAAGTATTTTATCTTTTTATTATTATTATTATTATTGGAAAGTGTATCTTGGCCATTTTGGAAAAAAAAAAGAAAAAAAAGCGAATTATGGTTATCCTTTTTTCCTTATCGGATATGGATAGAAAATAAAATAATATATTAAATTTAAAAAATCAAAAAACCCGAGTGCGTAAAAAGCGAACTAATGAATTATTTCTCATCAATATGAAACCATTTTTTATATTACTTACCTTTTTTTTATTTACTTGTATTGATGACTTTTAAGTTGTGTTTAATTATTAGTTCCTATCTACAAACACTCTTTTGATGAGGCCCATAGAGATCTATTATGAAGGTTAGAGTTACAGTAAAGGTAGAGATCCAAAGAACACAACTTCCATTTTGTGTAATATTTAAACGGAGCTTCTGACTACAAAATGGTCAATGAAACGTCGTCTTCATTTTGAAAGACCTATCCAATGATATGCCACTCAATAGGGTGCGTAAATTTTTTTTCGTCTCTACCGCCAGTTTTTATTTTACGGCCGCCATTTTGAATTTATAAAAAACAAAACCTATCCTATAACCATCGGAAGATTAAGACGAATCGATAGAGACCTTATTCATAAAAATCCATCCAGCCGTTGGGATGTTTCCAGGGTATAAAGAAATCCACATACACAGATACGCGTGAAACACATAACCCTTCTTTTCAGTCGGGTATAAAATTGCGGGTGATCTTCAAAAGTGGATATTTATATCACGTCATTGGAGTAAAATCGCTTCTGTGTGAAATAAAATGCAAAATTTTGGATTTTATAGCATGATCTATATATATATATATATATATAAAAAAAAAAAAAAAAAAAAAAAAAAAAAAAAAAAAGAGCTATAATAAGCACTTGTTGTATTGTTAAACGGATGTGCTCGAAAAAACTGTTTAGTAAAAAAGAACTAAATTTTTGGTTAATACAGCTCCGTCCAAATATTTGTTTAGACTGACCAAATGTTGGTTGGACTGACCTAAGGATTTTGTTACTTTAATAAAATTTTATTAAAATTTGGTAGTCCAACCAAATGTTTGGATGAGACTATATTAACCAAAATTTAGTTATTTTAACAAAATAGTTTTTTGTGTGGGTGACAAGAGATAAATGCAAACGATATCTATACAGCGTAAGATAAATCTGTAATTTTGTATTTCATAATTACATATTTATCTTAAACTGTATAGATACAAACTAATCAACTTTTCTTTTTCTTATTTTTTAAATTTCTTATTCGACGTTAGAAGGTCAACGAAAAAACCGCCAAGAAACTTTAAAAGTATCTTTAGAATCAAATCAGACACATAAATTAATGTTACACTAATGATCAAAGTGAAAACGAGTCAGAAAGGTAGGCCTTTATTCTAAGTCACAGAGTATACTTTGGTTTGTTAGCGATTCCTTGCTTGAATCTCGGAAGTGTTCAAATAGTAGAAAGATACAAACCGTTTTATATAATTTTAATAATCCTTAATCAGTGTTAAAAGGTTTCTATACACAGTGACTTCCTTACCCGTTACGTTACGGTGTTTGATTGAAAATGAAATCCATTGACATAAGGCTGTTACAGAGCCAATAAAAGGGGCAGTTTTATTTCAGTACAAATTTATTTGATAAGACGCGTCAGCTATTGTTAATCGACATTGTCTAAATTTTGTGCTAGTGCACTGATTTTTTCATTTTTATTCACTCCAATAATGTGCATGAAGCTGGATTTTTCACCTAAGCATTGCCAGTTGGTAGAGGCTGGAGTAACACTTCGTACTGAACCTTTTATAAACAAATCTATATAAACAAATCTGTATAAAATAATAGTTTACCCTGTATAATGCAAATTAAGTTGACATTTAGTTCAATCTGCCCAAACTTCTTCTCCCTTCATATCAAAAGTAGGATTTGGGCAATATCTTATAATTGTGTTGTCTACACATTTGAACGTAACGTATTAAATTTTAAATTACTGTACTGCTGTGCTAGCACAAAATGAAGATTTAAGTGCGTTGTTTAAGGAGAAGTTTTACTTATTTGAGTAAAAAATTTCAAGGTGTTTTCTTGCTTCTCTCAAATGTGCATATTGTTGTCCTAAAGCAGTTTCGTGATATTGCAATTCTTTACTGTAATTTTTGCTTACTGAATGTAACGCCGATCGATGAGCGTAAAGCAATTGTAAAATTTTAAACTTGTTTTTCTCGAAACCTTTTTTTTCACACTGGACGATCCTTTTTCTCGAGAACTGTTAGAGCGATTTCCTTCATTTTTTATTTAACAGAAAGCTAATGGTTTTTGCTAGAGCTTAAACGACGGAAAAGTATAATTTTTGTTGATTAAATAATTTTTAGAGCTCGCAAAAATAATAAAGAAGAAGAAGCGAAAATAATAAAGAAGAAGAAGCGAAAACGTGAAATTTTTTGCTCATATGATCGCCGTTTTCAAAAAAATCACCTTTTTAAACTAAATGTTGGTATGAGCTGCAGATAATTTAATGCTCTTTCATAATAGGATAAGCAAATTTGTTTGAGGTGCTTTTGACCGGAGAAAAATGGTCACCCCTATTGGAAGTCCATGGCACACTCCTGCAGTCGCACAGACAAATTATGCATTGTTTTTTTACACACACAAAAAAATATGTATATATAAGTGAAATATCAATAAATATAATACAAAAATTCCGAAGGTGATATCCTTTTTCTTTGTAACCGAAAAAAAAAAAAAAAAAAAATCGTAAAAATCGCGTAAACCAGAGAAGTAGAGCCACCCCTTGAGTCAAGAAAAACAAGCGGACATATCTATTTTCAGGTCACCATAAATGAGTTATCATAGCTGTCTTAACAGAATTAAAAGCATCATAAACAGAAAAATTGATATTATTTCATAATAAGGTAATCAGGTAAAACCACTTAATCTTAAATCCGCACTAATACCGGTGCTGCTTAAATGATACTTCTTCATCAAAAATAAAAGGGATAATGCTATTATTTATGTTGTAATTTTATGAGTATTAATGTTATATGATGGAAAAATGTTTGCTGATTTTCTAAATTTTATCTCACATATATGTTAATTTTTCTTCTGTATATTGTTTAAGACTGTGTTCATACCGTGTGATTACGATCTTATAAATATAAAATTAAATTAAAGCTAGCCCGCATTTAACATTTAGTTCAATATTCTTAAAATACCCTTTTATGTCGAAACAAAAACTTAGACAATATCTTTTAATTCTGCAGATTATTCATATTTAAAAGTATGTAATGCTGTTAAAACTTAAATTGCCTGCTTCTGTGCAAACAACAAAAAAAAAATGATTTTAAAATCGAACATTGTTGTTAACCCCTTAACCTACGATTTACTTTCAACAACTCCACGGTTTGGCAAATCCATAGCTACCACTAAAATTTAATAGAGATTTTCGTCTTGTTTAATCATGGAATTCCGACGTTTAAATTAAATTATATTTATTGTGAAATTTTAGTGGTAAGAAGAATTTACATTTGGCTCAATTATCGTACGCGGGCTATGCCCGTCATTGTAGGTTAAGGGGTTAAAATGAAGAAAAACATCTATTTCAGATCAGTATGTATGATATTATGGCCGTCTGCAGAGAATTAAAGGGATCATATGTACAAGAATTGATGTTAGTTCCTTAGTTCTTAGTAGGGTATTTGGGAAAGATCACTTAATCTTATAGCCTCGATATTACTAGACGTGCTTACGTGATACCTCTTCATCAAAAGTAGAGGATAAAGTGTTTATCTTCTCTTTTTTCTGGCATTTATTCTGGCATTTTCTTACGAGTAATAGATTATATATTTGAAAATATCTGTAAAAATATATTTTATATCAGACATACATGTTGATTTTCTTACTGCAGTTTTCAGTAACAACCTAAAATATCCGTAAGGAGGCAAGTCCGTTGTCTGAAAATAATTCTGAGAAGTTTGATTATGTAAATCCCTAACTGGGTAATAAGATTGAAAATATAAATGAGTTGTTTGTGCTTTAGTTGTTTGGTCTTACGTGAATAAATATATTAAAAGTGCATCTGAGGCGTTTCTATACGACATTTTTATTACTTATAAACTTAGAGGTTGTTAAAGAAATAAATATTAAAGTCTGTGGCTATTTGAATTTTTACTCGCAGCTTACATAAAGTTCAGATAAATTTATTAAATTATTAGATTAGATAATCTTATATGCATTTTCTGATTATAAAATGTACCGACTTGATGTTGTATTAATGATGCATCTATCTACTAATTGTATTTTACAGTTCACGAAAGAAGTTAAGTTCTACGGATCACCAGAACAATCTGAAAATGCATCGCTTAATTATTAGTATAAATATGATTAAAATTATCAGCAGATTTAATAAGTTGTTGGTAGTAGTATATAGGGGGTCCTTTGGCACACTTTTTATATTCCACTAAATGCAAATATTTAACGATTTTTGTAAGATTTTGCTCAAAAAATTTGACTGTTAAAATATCGGTGCTGTAACGATTTTATAACGATTTATCGAGCAAATGATGATAAAAATTGCATTGTGTGGCTATTTTTATTTTTTCTACTAAATTATGTAAAGAAGAAGTTTTAAGAAAAGGTTATAGAATAAACAATAAAAAAAACCTGATTATAAATAATAACGTAATCAATTTAGATAAAATAATCATGATTTTTAAATGTAAATATTTAATAATTATAGTGATGAAAAAATTTAGTCTGATTATAGATTGACGTACTTTCTTAATAGTCTACCAAAAGCTGATAAACAACCTTCCTCTAGGATAATACAGATAGGAATAAGAAAAGCAAAGAGCAGCGTTATATAATAAGTTATCGGCATTATAACCAATCCTAAAATCTTTAGTAGCATTAAAAGCTATAGAATAGTATAAGTTATTATCTCCGGGAATATAAATATGAAACCATTCTTTAGTTTCGGGTATTAAATTCCAATTGTCATCACATTTACTTTCTATCCAAAAATAAACACCAGGTTGAGAAAATTTAGAGTCTTGATCCATTTTGTATATTTTAGCGGTGAAAGTTAATTTAATTGTATCATTGAAACTATTAAATATAGTATAATTATTAGAGTTATCGATGCTATGATTTGTAATAACGGGGTCAAATTTAAAATAATGAAAGGTAGGCGAAAGACAATTAAAGAGTAAAGTACTTATGACAAAATATTGTAACATTTATTTCTAAATAAATTTTCGATAGATTAAATAAAATCCATTCGAACAAAGTTTAGACAGATGAAATAAATAAGAAATATCAATTGCATTATATTGAAGTCTGAAATAAAAGTTAAATGATTTTTATGATATGTTTTAAATTTTGAATAGATAACCCATTCTCTATTTTTATTAGCAATTATAAATACTATTCTGTTAGTTCGATAAAATTAAAAAAAAGTTTGTGTCGAAATGAACCCATCTTTGCCAGAAAAGAAACCTTAAAACAGATATATTTTGGATTTCCGTAAATATTATTCTGGTAGTTTGATAGTTCGATAAAAGGTCCATTCGATTATTGTAAGATTTAAAACAAATTGTAGGATTAAGCTTTTTCTAATTCATAATCATAAAAGCCGTCATTATTTTTTCCTTTAAAATGAAAGATATAACCCCCTTTATTCAGTTTTGTTATTGCTGCTTCAGAAATTTTTCCATGACTCTTTTTAAGAAAATAATCCTTTTCTACATCATTAACTTCTAATCTTGCAATAGTGGTATTTCCAAATTTTGTTTGAATTTTCTTCAACGAAATCAGTTTGTATTTCCCTGTCTCTAAATCTTTTAGCTTATGAGTTACAGGGAACGATCTGAGACTGTTGAATTCTTCCATTTATTAAGAAACAATTTTTGAAAGAAAATTTTTATAGTACAGACATCTGTACATAGAACAACCCTGTCCTAGGATTCGAACGCATCTCGGTACTTCTAATATTTTTATAGGAATTCCCCATTCTTCAAAGGTACTTTTCGGAAAAACTCCTCCTTTAAAAGCAAATGTCCCTCCGTATATCTGATGCAATTGTAAGAGATAATCTTTTACATTGTCGCTACTAATCCATAAGCCTGTATTATCTGAATATCTTTTAAATCTTAAACCATGGATATCGTTAGTACATCTACGAACTATTCCATGGTCTTGATCACCTAATTCATAGTTAGGTGTAAATACAGAAATCGTTTCACCTATTCCTTCTTTTAAATGAACCCAGCTTATTTCCCTCGCTATAGATTTAAAAGGAAGTATAAAACCTTGAACATTTACGATAAGAGTGACATCGTCCATTTATTAGAAAACATTTTTTTATAAATTAAATATTCGGCTTAAAATCCAAATGGTACAGTATCAAAGTTATCTAAAATTCTTCTTTTATCATATCCAAACATATATCTTTTATTCATTTTATTCACTTTAATATTTCTATCTTTTTGTATCTGAAATTGATTTATTTCTACATCTATATGCTCAATTTCCCCAGTTATTGTTTTCATTCTCTCGTCAAAATTGAGCTTAGTTTCGCTCTCATAACTCATTTTAAATCCTTTTACTTTTCCTTTTACAGAACCATCGTTCAGAATATAACCATAATCTTTACTAGCTCCAGATATCCACGATTTCATATATTTATCTTCTCCTAATTCATCGGTCCATTCGCCTAAAATACAGCCTGTTTTTACTTTATTAGAGCCATCATCGATATAAACAATACTATCTGTATCGTAATACATTACTTTATCTCCTAATTTATCAAGCATTTCATATAATCTTATTCTAGCCGAACTGGTTGTAAAAGCCGCTATATAATTATTCGTATTAAAGTTATTCTTGACATATTCATCTTTCATCTTATAATCCATTTGCACACACTCATCATTTAAAAATATCATATTCAAGTCTTTAATGCGGTCGTTCAGTATAATTCTATAAAATTCTGCCAATTCTGTAACATTCTCTGTATGTTTCATATTTTTTCTCTGTCCGAACTTTCCCCATAAAGAGTTTAAACAAATTTTGGATATAAATCTCATTCCTGGGTTTTCTTTGATTTCTCCTAACCTTATACCCAATTTCTTTTCTACGCACCTTTTATATTCTTTTTCAGTTTTGAAATTTTCAGGCCATTTATCATCTGTTTCTAATTTGATTTTCAAAAACATTTTAACATAATCCTTAAATAATGTATTAGATTTTTTTTCAAAATGCCAAACTTCATAGATATTTAAAATCTTATAACCTTTTTCAATAGCCAGTTCAACTTCGGTAGTTGTCCACGTACCAGTAAAACTTCTCTCCTCATCCGTATGATTACATTCATTATTCCTCATTTCATAACATTTTTTACATTGTTTCTTTTCGCATTTTATAGGTTTTGAACATAATTTACACAAACTAAATATTAATTTTTCTCCTTTATAAGGTAAAACAGGATGATAGAGTTTTCTAGGTGGAAGTACTTTACATTGTATCAAACCATACCAATTCTTATCATATTTTTCCGGATTATAAATCTTTACCGGATGACCAACAGGATAGTAATCAAAGTAATTCACTGTTGGATAAAGTGAACAAACATCGATATATCTACCCTTTTCATTTTCTTTCATTTCGTATATTAATTTGGTAGGTTCACACCTACCTCCGGTGAATGCGTTTCCAGGATTTAAAGGTTCTATAAAATCTCTTTTCCATTCATTTTTCATATATTTTTTAATTTCTTTGTGATTATCAAAATCACATTCCCATATTTCAATCAATTCAAATCCTTTATCTTTTATTTTTTTGTTTATTTTTTGAGTTCTTTCATACAAATCTTTCATACATATCTGATTTTGAAGATTGACGGTGGATTCTGTAAAACAGCGAGGACAACCGTGCCAATGACATCCTTGAAACTGATAAACGGTATTATTATAAAAACCATCTACTTTATAAGTTTTATCCCCTAATTTCAATTTTTTCTCACCACCATTTAAAGCATGCTGTATTTTGATATTGTGTTTTTCAGACAGATAGTCTAGCCAAATGATCGATTTCTTACTGAATTGATCCTTTGGAATACACTCCTCATCAATCGCTATTGTATTCACTGGAATAAATTTATCTCTGTATATAGCCATGCAAACGCCAGCTAAAGTGACATATTTAAAAGGATCAATATTAGCAATATTTAGAAATAATCTTCGCAATTCTAAACATCCTTTTCTTAAAATATCAACATCAGACCTACAATATTTTATAATTTCTTTTTGAAAATCAAATGTTTCGTTTTTTACCGATTTATACCATTTATCAAAAGTTTTTCTTTGATCTAAAGTCATAGTATCATAACCATAATAGTATTTTTCAGGATATTTTCCTACATAAGTTTGATTTTTCTTAGTGTTAAACAAATGAGGAAAATACCCTTTTGCCAATTCCGTTAGTCCAAACGTTTTAGGAAATTTTCTTAGCGGAATCAGTGTAAAATTTATAGAATCGATAAACCTTATATTATATACGGTTGCTTGCATATATATGAGTTTATTTCCTTGATATATTGTAAACACTTTAATTTTATTTTTAAAGCAGTATTTAGCTAGAAATTGAAAATCGAATCCTTTTCCATAATGCGCTAATACTGTATAACCGCAATGTTTCTCTTGGAATAACCATTCACAATATTCATTTTCATTCTTAAATATTTTTTCTTTTCCGTTAAAATCATGATTTATAACTAGATTGACTTGGTGATTTCCTGTCTCTTGGTTCGTCTCAACGTCAAAAAACATATATTTTTCTGTAAATTCTGACGTTTCACATTTCTCACACCATTCCTTTCTGTCTTTTATATTTTTAGGACAGATATTTTTACAAGTCCCTCCCTTAGATTCTTTCCTACGTATATAACATTTATGATCTTCCAAAACCCATCCTCTGCAGTTTTTACATAGTCTTTCTCCACATTTATGATCTTTCGGTTTTCTTTGTCTTCTATTGATATTTCTCACGTAAAAAAAAGTTTGGATTCTGGTTAATCTTGATAGCGATAGCTTCAAGAAAAAAAGAGCTGGTCTAAGAGAAAGATGGGACTAAATAAGAATGATGGGACAAAGCGAGATTCGGAGGAGCGTGAAAGTGCACCCTAGGTTTGATAGTGAACAGCCTAGGAAAGCTATCACGCTGCTTGTGGGAAGACTCTGAACGTGTCAAGTGTCCTCGGGCTATGGCCTGTGATGCGATTGGAGAAACTACCTCAAGAACGAGAAATCGTCCTCGAGTTTCGAACTAGCCAGAATGGTAGAGCAGTGCCTTGACGCGGTGTCCACCCTGTCTCCGAGAGGTTTCTGAAGCTTGTCTTGAAACACAATCTCGTCGGAGCTAGATCTGTTCTATCCTAGGTTATCTAGCCAAACCATAACTCAGTGGGGTGAAGTCAAAAGGAATTGAGAGCTCTCTTCTTGCAATGCAGGGAGTTTGCTCGTTTTTTTTTTTTTTTTTTTTTTTTTTTCCAAAGTTTTTCAGTCTGGTGTTCTGGTTTTGGCAATAATGGTGGAAGGCAAAAAGATTGGTGGCCCGATCCAAGGACATGCCTGACTTTGGGCTTTCCGGACATATCACCTGGTGATGGTATGGTGATTATAAAACAAAGTAGAGACGCTAAAAACTGGCAAGCGTTCTCAAAGTTATAAGTTATAAGGTAGAAGGCATTAAAAAGATCAAGGGAAGCGGTGGCCCGATGTTGGAACATGTTGGGATTGGGACCTCCAAAACAAATCACAAAAGTGATTATGAAAGAGAAGAGACACAAATATTGGCAAGTTCTCTCAAAAACATTTACTTTGTAATTGTTGGTTTTAGCCGAAACACGGGGCGCCAACTGAGGGACATCTTTTTCAGGTAACAACCAAGACGAACCTGGGACAGTTTGTCGAAAATCGGTGGCTCCAAACATTGCAGAGTCTAAGGTGTAAACCTCGACCAAACAAGTGATATTCGAACGCACATCTTGAACGCAGATTCCTTTCCCGCCAAATGCCGAGGCACAAGGCGGAAGTGGGTCAAACAAACAAATCGCTTGCACATATGCGATGAACGGAGTCACTAAGGCGAAGGTTCTGCCCACACACATACTCCCTAAAGTAGAGAGGGACCCTAATGGCCCCTCTCAAATGAAATAGAGCTCTAAGCACTATTAATGGGTAGTCCCCTCGTAAGGGAGTTACCATTTTTGAGGAGTTTGAGATGTAGAGATTGTAGAAGAAAGAAGAGTAAGTGAGTAGCTTTTTAAAATCAATGTATCTGTATTATATTTGTATATATATGTATCTGGTAGGATCTGCGGAGTGTGATTTAGTAATTTAGGCGGCCCACTGTTTTATGATTTTGTATCTGTATAACCTTTGTAAGCCCGCTTGCGGGCCCTACCCATATCAAACGTCGAAATGCAAATAATCTAGATGTAGCATGGAGTTTGAGTGTAAACATATGTATGAAGTTTTTAAATAAATGGCTAAGGCCACGTTTGAGGGTGGGGTCGGCGGGGGTTGGTGGACCTTCCCGTGAGTGTTTGAATTCTCACGGCCCGATCAGACGTTAATTAGACTAGGAAGGCAAGGCAGTGTGCGCGGATGAAAGTGCCAAGAGTCGCCGCCAGAGCAGTGACCGGATTTCAGTTTTTAAACTCATGCGATGGCCAGTATTGGCTACGGGCATTACCCAATAGTTTTACATTTTAAACATTTCCACAGTGTTTCACAGACTGCTTCATTTTTATGATTTTCGAAGCAGTTTTTTCCTTTAAAAGATCTAAAACAATCATTACACTGAATATCAACTCCTTCGCAATTACTCTCTTTCCTAAAACATCTATTGCATTTTAAAGAACATTTATGTTGATCACTTCTTTTATAACTGACTTTACAATAATCACAATAATTGTTTTTTCCTAAAAATCCTGTAACCGTTGTAATGACATCAAAATGATTTCTATTTTTTAAAATGTAAACACAATTATATTTATAGGCACCGCTGTATATTCTTTCGTTAAAATTTTCTCTGCAAAATATAGTTATTTGAATATTTAAAAAAATTTCGAATTGTTTAACATGCTCTAAATTACACATTTCTAACGGAATATCACACATTTCATGCAATTTTATCGCTAAATCTTTTTGTAATTTTCTACCCATTTTTATGTATCTAACGTCATTATCTGTAAGTTTTTCTAGATTCAATTTTTCGCATAAAATTTTACGATTTTGAATAGCTAAGGCTGTAACGATTGATCTAGCCAAACAGATATTATCGTCATTT
Source organism: Maratus speciosus (assembly GCA_963932465.1). Lineage (NCBI taxonomy): Eukaryota > Metazoa > Arthropoda > Arachnida > Araneae > Salticidae > Maratus > Maratus speciosus. Next base: position 327,760,405 of record OZ010792.1, on the reverse strand, counting down.
TTAATTTGAAGAATACTTTTTTTATTGACAATATCGTTATTGTTCAGTAATTTCGATCGTTTACCGCCTTTAGGCAAATCAACGACAGTAAAAAAAAATTCACAGTCTTTAATATCCAGCTCTTTGTATTCAATTTTATGTGTTAAAACATCTAAATAGGTGTCATAGGCTTCTTTCGTTGACATCATTTTAGGGTGAAAGGGTTGCGTCAAAGAGGGATTGTCTACAACAATTTGGACCTTTCCTTCAATTTTTCCAATTGCTCTTCTGAATAAATCTTTTAAGATACTATAATACTGGCCTGGTGTGAGTTTGTTTATTTGTCTTATTTTATAAACATACATGTAAGTATTAAATTTTTTTATAATTTTTTTTCCTGTCTCAACAATTTCGTAATCAGGCCTAAACAGATTTTCTAAATTTGTTTGCAATTTGACTTTCTTTTCTGTCTTTTTAATCAATTTTTCATCTTTATATTTCAAGCCGTAATAATCAAAGAGTTTTTTAAGTTTTGGACGGTTTTTCGGTTCATTTATAAATTGTTTCAATTTTTCATTCAAATCAGGAAATAATTTTTTAAGGTTGACCGCTGTTTTTATCTTTTTTTCTTCGTTATTTTTTGGATTAAATTCTGCTGTGTTATTGTTAAATTTTAAATCAAAAGAATCGAATATTTTTTTCAACTTATTTCTTTTCTTAGGATTTTTGATAAATTTTTTCTTCATTTCATTTAAATAATCTGTTGCGTCTATTTTTAATAAATCTACTAAAACGTATTTATATTTCCCAGTTTCTTTTATATATCCCAGTATCAATCTAATTAAGTCATCTTTTTTACATCGTTGGGGTTGATTTATATTTAAAAGTTTTACGACCTGCCTTAATTTTGAAATATGTATTTTTGAAACAGATATCAATCTTAGAGTTTCCTCCATTTATATAGAAGAAATTTTATAAACACTTTTTCCCCACGATTCTAATTTTGAAACTATCAAGGTCCAATTGAATAATTTCTGAAAATGCAACATTCAATATAATACTTTCAACTAAAAAAATACGTTCAATTTAAAACACAACATTGAATATAATATTTTCAACTAAAATGCAACATTCAATATAATACTTTCAACTAAAAAAAATACGTTCAATTTAAAACATTGAATATAATATTTTCAACTAAAATGCAACATTCAATATAATACTTTCAACTAAAAAATACGTTCAATTTAAAACACAACATCCTAAACTTATTTTGACGTTCGTTTGATATGATAATTGCTTTTTAAATGTCTTTTTTTATGAGCTAAAGTGTATTTTTTACCACATTCGCAATCAATTTTTTTATTTTTATTAGCTAAATGACAACTTTTGCAATTAGCGTAATGTTCCGTTTTGCCGTAACGAAATCGAGTATAATATTGGTCTAAAGGTTTAGTCATCTGACAATGCTTGCAAATTTTAGACAGCTCCATTTATTAAGAAAAATTTTTTAGAAAGCTATTCCAAATGTCTTCGTTTTTCTTATTAAATTTTACTTTCAAATTATTATCAATATTATAATAATCTAATATTTTCTTTATGAAATATAGGTAATTTATCGACTTTTTATAATACACTAAATCTAAAAATTGAATAAACATTTCTTCAGCTTTATATGGAATATTTAACTTCAATTTCCATTTCAATGCTTTAAAACGACTTATTCTGGATTTACGTCTTTCGTTTAAAAAAACATCTATATTTTTATATGTAAAATATTCACCGTCCGAATCGTACATTATTTCTCTTTTTTTCATCTGGTCATAAATTTTGAGATATTTTTCGGGTAATGGAAATTTGTTTTCTTTGTCAAAAGAATCCATTAAGTTAGAATCAGAATCATCTATTAAAACGTCTTTAAAAAAGTCACAATTCATTTATTTAAACTTATTTTAATGTAATGCATTTCCCCGCATAGACGGGAGTTTTGATGAGTAATTTTATAAACATTTTAGCGGAAAAATTAAATTGACTTGATATCTTTTTCGTCAACCCAAGAGTTAAATTCGTCGGAATAATTTAACCATTTAACTAGACATTTCTTTCCTTTCTTTTTTATTATTTTTTCAATTTTAAACATTTTATCTTCCTTATTATATTTAACTAATTCCGGTTCATAATAAGTTCCTTTTATTTCATCGCCATTCAAATCCTTTATTCTATAAGTAATCGGGTCAGTGTTTAATATTTCTGAAACGATGAAAATTTCTTCAGTAAAAGTGGGTTGGTATCCGCGGGTAAAAGCAGTCTGGTATTTCGAAATTCTTATTCTATCGCCAACCTTGAATTTCGGTTTTCTTATTATTTTTTCTTCGTATAAATTTTTATAAACTTCAGATTCGTTTTCTTCTCTACTCGCTTCGCTAGGCGTCATTTTGATAGACCTGTGTCTGGTATTATTATAATTTTTAACTAATTCGTCCAATACATCTATATATCTTTTAGTATTGTTGGCGGCTAGATAGGTTCTAATTTTTTTATTAATTGTCCTGTTAAATCGTTCGACAACAGAACATTTTATTTCAACATTTTCTGTTGTAAACCACTGAATATTATTATCTTTAAATAATTTTAAAGTTAACTTATTTACGAATTCGGTTCCTTTGTCAGTTTGCAGTTTTTCAGGGATTCTTTCTTTAAATATCTTTTTAAATGCCTCAGTAACTTCTTCACCAGTTTTTCTCTTTATCGGAATGGCATACGCGTACTTACTAAATATATCTATCACTGTCAATAAGTAATTAGTTCCGTTATTATATTTACTAAAAGGTTTGATAAACAATAAATCTGCTTGCCATTGATCATCGATATGACTGACATAAACGCGTCTTCGTTTAAATTTGCGAATTAAAGGCTTATGTCTGGTATAAACATCTTGGCTGTGTAAAAAATCTGTAATTTGCTTTTGACTGAAACCTGTTTTCCGTTTTAATTCATTGATACCACAGTAACCAGATTTGGGATTATAATATATTTTCTCTAAGATACTGTTAGGATCTTTCATCCCTAAGATACTTTTAGGACCTGAGGTTTTCCTAAAAAAACACTCTTTTTAGAACCACAATTTAGACAAATACCTTTCATTATCGGTCTGTTATTTTTAGAAATTGCATTTTTAACATCTTTAGTTTCTGTGTGGTTTTTACATTTTAAACAATAGATCTTTGTATTTATAGATCCCATACCAAAAGATTTTTTAGCTTGAATAATCAGTTTTACAATTCCTCTTTCAAATCTTTCTCTAATCGTAGGCTTTTCAATATTATCTAATTCATCAATCATATTCTTATCGCATACTTCATTTCTACTTTTTGTATCTTTATTTTCTAAATAACATTTGTCATGTTTATATGCAATTTCATCCACTCGGTTAACAGGTTTAGATGAATTTTTATACGTTAAATCAGGATTTAATCGCGTTTTCCCCCATAATAATTGTGTCCCCGGACCAGTGAAATTATGGCCAGGTAAATGCATTTCAAAAGGTAAATTACTAATGACTTTATTCAGAAAACCCGATCCAGTTTGTCCGCATTTTAAACATCCGCCTTTAAAATTACCTTTTTTAGTTAAAGACGTAACAACAATTTTTTTACTTTTACAACTCATTTATTAGATAGCAAAAAGCTGACGCTTTCTAAGAAGTATATTTATATCCCTTTAACTGTACTTTTTTCACATACTTTTCGATTGGGAAATATACTAAATTATTTATAAAATCTTGTTCTCTAACATACACTTCTTCTTCTGAAATTTTTTTAGCTTTCAACAAATTTAACCGTTGTTTATAAAAATTATAACATTGCTTGTATTCTTCTTTTCGTTCCAAAATATTTAAAGATTTCTCAATGACTTCTACAATTCCTGCACTCAAACTCAAAGCGGCCAGTGGTATAAACGCAAAAGCTGATAATCCCGAAGCACTTAGCATAAATTTGCTAACAGATAAGGAAATACTTATCTTTTGATACAAATTGTAACTTTTCCTATAAACATATAATCTCTTTTCTAAATATTCTTCCATTTATATAGGTTCAAAATTTTTTCTGTATCTCATTTCGGAATTTACTAAATCTAGCATAAAGAAATTACCCATACAAGATTTATATTTTTCTAGAAATTCTTTTTTTGTTAGATTTCCGTCTATTTCTCTTATTATCTGATTGATTTCCCTAGGCTGTAGTTTAAAAAATATGAAGTAATTACAATTTTTTCTAATATTTATAGGAGTTGAGTAATAAGACTGCGTTAAATAAATAATGGATGCATTTTTCTTTCGACCTCTTATAAACAAATCCTCTATAACTTTCTGGTCTTCTTCTGTAACACAATCGTCGAAAACAACGAGATTTTTTTCTGAGGAAACTAAATCGTCGACAGTAATAAATTCACTCAAATCTGAAGAAAATAATACATTCTTTTTATATTTATCATACAATTTTAATAATTGCTTTCTTTTATTTTTACTTATTTTTTTACATTTTAAAATATCGTCTTTTTCAACACCTTCAAACAGTGTATAATTTTTTTGCAATTTAGAATACTTTGGCTCGGAAATATCTTTTGCGCATAAATATAAAGCGTCGAAATCTAATCTTAAATTACTAGGATTCTCAAAACCGTTTAATAAATTTATTAGTAAATTTGTCTTTCCACAACCTGACAGGCCGATTATTAATAATCTGAAAGGATGTCTGGTTAAAAAACGATGTTGTTTAGGGTCAGGTAATTCTTCCGGTTCTGTGTAATCTTTAATTTTAATCATTTATTAGACAGCGAAAAGCTGACGCTTTCTAATGTTACTGCCAGTAAAAGCATATTAGCTGTCAGTAAAAATAGGCGGCGAAGCTGTCGCTTCTAATTTAAAACTAGAAAGCGTCAGCTTTTCGCTGTCTATAAATGGATAAAATAAACGATTTAGAAAAAGATCGAAATAAGAAACAAAAAGAAGAATTAAAAAATGCAATAAAACTTGTCAAATTACAAGCAGATATTAGAAAAAATAATGAAGAACAGCGTGATAGAAAGCTAGGTATAGACAAAAGTTTAACTGAATTTCATAAACCTGTCACTAAAAAATTAGAAGAACAGGACAAAAGTAGAAAAGAAAATATTAAATCTATCAATGATAAATTGGACGAATTAAATATATCTTTACAGCCCATTGCAGAATCATCTGGAATTATTCCTGAAGCGATCGAAGATGTCAAAGAATTATATAAAGAACCGCCGCTTATTTATAATGTTGATCAATATTTAGATACAGATTATTTAATATCTGAAAAATTATACAAACCTTCGAAACTCCTAGACAATAAAGAAAAATTAGACGAAATGTATACAAAGGCTAAGGAGTTAAAAGAAAAATTATCGAAGAAAAAAGGCAACTTACAAAGTACAATTACGCGGGCTAAAAATCTTTCAGAAGAGGAATTAAGTCAGAAAAAGGTTGAAATAGACGCTGTTAAATATAAAGAAGATGAGCTACAAAAATATCTGGCTAGATTAACTACAATTCGAGGTAGAGAAGTAATGAAAATCGGTAAAGGATTAGATTTATTATCTGAATTAATTGAAAAAATATGTCAAGGTAGCAAGACGAAAAAATTAAAAAATGAAGTAAAACTGCTAATAGACAAACTCATTAAAGCTAAAAAAATAACTAACGGAGATAAAGAACGATTATACAATCAATTTCTTCTTTGAAAGCGTCAGCTTTTTGCTACCTAATAAATGAGTTATGTAAAAAAGAAGATTCATTTGAGTGACGGACAGATTAGTAAATTGAAATCTGCTCTCAGAAAAAAAGAAGAACTGACACTGCAGATAGACAATTCTAAAACTCCCAATTATGAAATGTATTTAACTAAAACACAGATTAATCAGATTAGTAAAGGTAAAAGAATAAATATAAGCAAAACTCAATTAGATAAAAACGGTGGATTTTTACCTTTTTTAATTCCTATTTTAACATCCCTAGGGCTCGGTGCTGCGAGTGGTGCAGCAGGTTGGGGGACTAAAAAAATCCTGGATAAAATTTCAGGATCTGGAGTTTTTCAACCTTGGGAAAACAAAGGATCTGGTCTTAAAAAAAGTCAGCTTCTCTGTCTAAAAAAAAAAAAATCCCGATAACAAAATTGGGTGTATCAGATGAAACGATTAAAGAAAATATGAAAGATGAAAAAGGATTCAGAGGTGTTTTCTCTTCCGATTTACTTCCTAAAAAGATTGGAAATTTTGAAAGCGGGATTATTAATTTAGATATTTCGACAGGTCCTGGAACACATTGGGTTTGTTACTATAATGATCCAAATTATAATTATGTAGAATATTTCGATCCTTTCGGGGAATATATATATAAAAATATTAAACTCAAAGAAAAATATATTCCTGAAAATATTATGAAATTTCTTAAACTTTCCAATAAAAAAGTCAGTATAGCTCACAATGATAGTTTTTTACAAAAACCTACTTCTGTCAAATGTGGATTATTTTGTATGAAATATATAAAAGAAAGAAATAAAGGTAAATGTCCGGAATGTGTACTTAATTCCTTTACTCAACAGCCTAGCGATTATAACGAAGAGCTTGTTTTTCATCTTTAAAGATTTTTTCTGTCGAATAAATGATCAAATTGAAACCAAAAAGTCATGAAAAATCAGAGGATTTCACTGTTGAATTTCCTAAACCTCTTAAATTAAAAAAATTAGCATTGCAATCTTTTACTATGACAGTCTCATGGTTTAACATAACAGATAAAACTAATACGTTTGACCTGTACACAGATGAGAATAATGTTAAATCTATCACTATTCCTTATGGTAATAAAAATGTTGAAGATTTAAATATAGATGTGATGAAAGCGTTTGGTTCAGACGATCCTCCGGTAAAATTTGGTAGAATACAATCTAGACTAAGAATGCTTATTAAATTAACTAAAGGTTGGAATATCGATTTAACAAAAAGCGATTTTCATAAACTAATAGGCTTTGAAAAAAAAGTTTATAAAAGTCATGATGAAGAGACTGTAATAGAAGGTGAAAATATAGCAGATATAACAAACGGAAACGACATTATATATATTCATTGTGATGTAGTTAATGGATCTTTAATCAACCAGAATAATTCAGAAGTTATTTATTCTTTTACACCGAGGGATGTACCGGGTGTTATCATTTCGAAAGAATTCAATAATTTAATATATTATCCTGTGAATAGGGATTCAATTCGTAGAATAAGGATGAGAGTTACGAATCAAAATGGTGAATTAATTGATTTAAATAAAGGTTTGATTGAATATAATTTTAGAGTCGTAGAGGAAAAAGAGGACTATGTTGAAAAAATATATCAATTGATATTAACTAAATTTTCTCAGTAAATAAATGAATAAACACAGATTATATAGGAAAAGTAAAAGAATTCAAGGAAAAGGATTTTTTAAAGCTAAAAAACTAGAATTGAATGAAAAAGCAGTTGTTGACAGATTGACTGATGCTGAAATATTGAAAGAAATATTTTCAAAAAAGATGAAAGGAACAGGTCTGAAAATTCTTCCTAAATAAATGGAAAAAATTTATGATCTAAGAGATACTCATTATTATTATAATAACGATATAAAAAGTAGCGAATTAAAAAAAATAAGATTGCCTAGTACAAGCCATAATGATAAAAAAGAAAATACTACGTTTCATTTCGAAATTACCGATACCAATGATCCTATTTCATTATCGGAGAGTTATCTGGAGACAAAGTGCAAAATTGTAAAATCCAATGGTGCATCTATAAGTGATGATAATGTCGCAGCTGTATGTTCTATGAAAGGCGTAAAACTTCAGATAGGTAAACAAATAATCGAATCAGTTGGAGACTATCACTCCTACATTCTGCAGATTAAGAGACTGAAGGATTATACCAGAGACTATTCAGCATCAGAAGCCACCAATATAGGTTTTTATCCAGATACCAGTGATAGTGCTGATAGAAATAAAAGTTTACTTCAAAGCGATGGTACGATAGCTGCTACCACCCCTATAACAGATATCGTCAATAAATTAAAAATTGTAAAAAATGAAAACTACAATAAAGGATTTAAAAAAAGATGGGAATTGTCGAAAAATAGTAATTCAGTTACAACATGGACACCTTTAAAGGAAATTTTTGATTTCGTCGCAGAATATAAAAAAGCCATTTCTGGTTTTATAATAAGACTGGAATTCCAAAGAGACGATAGTAGAAATATGATTTATACAGACGATGCAAATCCAGATTATAAAGTAGAAATTGAAGACATAGCGCTGTGGGTGAGATACGTCGACTTTAAAAATGGTGCGGAGATTCTCTATAATGAATTAAAATTATCTAATACGGATATAGAAATAAACTGGAATCAGTATGAAATTAACAGATCTAGTCCTATTAATAAATATAAAAGTGGTTCTGATTCTATATCTGCTACATCCGATGAAGTTTTAAGATTATTTGTAATACCGCAATATTTCGAAAGAAATGAAAATCCTAAAAAAAATAATATGATATTTGATAATTTGGATATGATCGAATGTTGGTTGATGATTAACAGATCGCCGTTACCAGCAGAGCGATATTCGATGAATTTTAGTAAAAAGGATTATAATAGATTATATGAATCTTTTCTGGAATCAGGTCTCAATAATCTAAATACAGAAACCGGTTGTATGGTAAATTATTCAGATTTTGGTAAATTATATCCCATAATTCATTTTGATTTGTCAAATCATGTAAATTATACCACTCTTGAAAATTTGAGAATAGAATTCAATTGGAAATTAGAAAATGAAACAACCAAAGAATATGTATTTTACTATATTTTAGAAGTAAGAAAGAAATGTATATTAAATATGAATAAAAAAGAAATTACTATGATTAAAACGTTAGGAGAATAACGTTTTTTAGTCTTTATAAATGGCTGTTTATTATCCACCGTATGATAATCCAGTGCGAAAAGGCCCTATCGGACCCCCCGGTATAGGTTTTAAATTAACGGACGATGGTCATTACGATATGGAAAATAAGATATTAAAAAATGCTTCAGATCCAATCGATGATTTAGATTTAACCACTAAAAGTTTCGTTTTGAATAAAATAGAGAATAATCATTTTGAACTAAAAGATTTTATAGTAAAAAATAATACTAATTACGATAGTAATTTTTTAACCTTCGCTGAAGAAACTGGTAAGAGAATTAAAGAATTGGATGAAAAAACTTTACATTTTATCGATGGAAAATCTATTGACGCTAAAGGAAAAAGAATAGGAAATGTCGCAGATCCGAAAGATAATCAAAATGTTGTGAATAAACGCTATTTTGAGAAAAACGCGTTAATATTAAAGAATGATAAATTTGATGCAAAAAATAAAATAATTACGAATATTTCAGAACCCGAAAACGATAAAGACATAGTCAATAAAACATATGTAGACAGTAAAGATATCTGGGTTACTATAAAAGATAATTTTAAGACTTTTAAAGAAAAAGAATTTACCAAAGTAAATTTTGACTTGATGAGTTCTAAATTACTGGATAAAGAAATGCGATTATCTACAGATATGGATATGAAAATTACTATATATTTAACAAATAATAGTAGATATTTTATTGATGATAGGCTATATAGGGATACAGTAATACAACTTAAAATCGAAGATGAAATAGTTTTATACAGACAAACAAATGCTAATCATGAAACTTATTTTGTTAATGGAAAACGCGGTGAGATCCTTACAGTCTGGATAAAACCTATAATACCACTCGCTTTAAAACCTTGGATGCATATTGAAAAAATCCCCTTTTAAAAATATTTCATTATTAAATGGATATCAACTGGGACGAATTTTCTAAAACTAAAAATTTATCCGAAGATGTCCTACGAAATTTGAAAGATCAACTCAATTGGAAGTTAGTTTGTAGATATTCAGTATTATCCGAACCTTTTATGAAAGAACTCATAGATTATGTTGAATGGAATGTTATATGCATTTTTCAAACACTTTCCGAAGAGTTTATCGAAAAGTACAAAGATGAATTAGATTGGAATTTAGTTTCTAAAAATCAAAAACTGTCTGAAGAATTTATACTAAAACATTCGAATTATATAAATTGGATTGTTATATCTCAATTTCAAGTCTTAAGTGACGAATTTATTCAAAAATATCATGAAAAATTAGATTTACATAAAGTATCCAGGTTCCAAAAACTTTCAGAAAACACAATGTGCACTTTGGAAGAAGGATTGAATTGGTTGCTAATAGCACGCTTTCAAACATTTGGTGAAAGATTTTTAGAAAAATATATGCATAAACTCGATTTTTGTAATCTCATTGAATATAAGTTTGATCAGTTACCAGATAATTTTTATAACGACAGATGGAAAAAAATTCTTTCCGTTCAACTGGGTGAATTAAATAAAAAATTTGGCCATTATTATGAAGAAGAAGAACCTCATAGAGAGAAATTGGTGGATGAGATTTTGGAATTGAAAAGTATTTTAATCCGATTTATTAATGAATTGCGACTGCTTTTGAATAAAGACGAAAAATAAAAGTGTTTATAAAATTGCTTCTACATAAATGGTGGCAGCTCAAAGGTGAGATGATATTTTAATTAATAAATATAAAGATTTATTTATTCTTATTAATATTATCTTAGAAGAAGGTTTTTATTTCTTATTTGTCAGGCATTCAGATTAATTTCCGTAAGAGAAAATGCGATAAAAGCGAGCGCAAATGAAATATTCAAGGACGCATTTATAGAACCCGCTTCGAGTTCTGATAAGAGATTCAAAAACTGATACCGATTCAAAGATTGATAACAGATACAACAGCCGTGCGATTTACACTGAGCTGAGCGGAAATGCGTTCCAAAAATTTTTTGATTTCATGCCGTGCGTCCATCCCCTGCGTCCGTTCTAATCGAAAATTCTGGAAGCTATGACGTTGCATTGATGACGTTGCACTGGACGTGGTTCGAATATAAATAGAAATGAATATTGAATAAAGGGTGTTATATCTTTCATTTTAAAGGAAAAAATAATGACGGCTTTTATGATTATGAATTAGAAAAAGCTTAATCCTACAATTTGTTTTAAATCTTACAATAATCGAATGGACCTTTTATCGAACTATCAAACTACCAGAATAATATTTACGGAAATCCAAAATATATCTGTTTTAAGGTTTCTTTTCTGGCAAAGATGGGTTCATTTCGACACAAACTTTTTTTTAATTTTATCGAACTAACAGAATAGTATTTATAATTGCTAATAAAAATAGAGAATGGGTTATCTATTCAAAATTTAAAACATATCATAAAAATCATTTAACTTTTATTTCAGACTTCAATATAATGCAATTGATATTTCTTATTTATTTCATCTGTCTAAACTTTGTTCGAATGGATTTTATTTAATCTATCGAAAATTTATTTAGAAATAAATGTTACAATATTTTGTCATAAGTACTTTACTCTTTAATTGTCTTTCGCCTACCTTTCATTATTTTAAATTTGACCCCGTTATTACAAATCATAGCATCGATAACTCTAATAATTATACTATATTTAATAGTTTCAATGATACAATTAAATTAACTTTCACCGCTAAAATATACAAAATGGATCAAGACTCTAAATTTTCTCAACCTGGTGTTTATTTTTGGATAGAAAGTAAATGTGATGACAATTGGAATTTAATACCCGAAACTAAAGAATGGTTTCATATTTATATTCCCGGAGATAATAACTTATACTATTCTATAGCTTTTAATGCTACTAAAGATTTTAGGATTGGTTATAATGCCGATAACTTATTATATAACGCTGCTCTTTGCTTTTCTTATTCCTATCTATATTATCCTAGAGGAAGGTTGTTTATCAGCTTTTGGTAGACTATTAAGAAAGTACGTCAATCTATAATCAGACTAAATTTTTTCATCACTATAATTATTAAATATTTACATTTAAAAATCATGATTATTTTATCTAAATTGATTACGTTATTATTTATAATCAGGTTTTTTTTATTGTTTATTCTATAACCTTTTCTTAAAACTTCTTCTTTACATAATTTAGTAGAAAAAATAAAAATAGCCACACAATGCAATTTTTATCATCATTTGCTCGATAAATCGTTATAAAATCGTTACAGCACCGATATTTTAACAGTCAAATTTTTTGAGCAAAATCTTACAAAAATCGTTAAATATTTGCATTTAGTGGAATATAAAAAGTGTGCCAAAGGACCCCCTATATACTACTGTTGATATTCAGACCGTCACACCATTTTGGCAGTATAGAATCAAACCTGTGAACTTCTATTCTAAATTCCTCGAGTTCATAGAAAACGAGTACACTCTCAAGCTCGCAAAAATACTAGAGTTTAACACTGGACTACCTTTGTAAGATAGTAAAGAGTAACGACATACGCGCAGTGCGCATGCTCATATTTTAAATTCTTGTCCAAACTATGGCAACTCCTCTTGCTGAACTTGGAAGAAAATACAAATTCATATGTAAAATAGTGTTACTTTTTGTTCTATTTTGAGTTGTGTTGCTTCAAAATAATGTAAACCATAATAAATTAAATTTTTAAAGATACAATTGTAATATATTGTTTTGAAATAATTCAATGATAAGTATTGTAATATTTCATGCTATTGCACTGGTGATGCTGGTATGGCTGCCATTACGGAGTTAGGTGGAGCTGTCCCATCTTCTTGGTTAACCTTTTGAACTAATTTTTTTCCCTAAACGCCACAATGGCACCGGAATTTTGTAATTAAATTTTAATTTTATAATTATACGTGTAGATGTAACTCTTTTATTTATTCTAAAATAATTTTTTTTCTTAAATCCTGGTGTGATTCAATGATTTCAACATTTTTTTAACATAAGTACTTTTCCCTTGAAAGGATTAATATATAGTATGATGCCTGACATTCTTGACATATGGTGTTTGAAATTTGTGGTTTTAAAAATGCACTTGTGTACTCATCTTTGCATGTATCGCCAAGTTCTCGAATGCAGGTTGTCATAGATTGCCTAAAAACTCTGAATCTCAGTATGCGCCATGTGGGTATGACGCAAATGCGTTCCAGCAACCTTCCGTGCAACCTAAGAAAATTAGAATGTGCTGTTTTGAAAAAAAGCTTACTTTTCACAATGTATTTTCCTAAAATTATGTAAATATACACACACATATGTACAGTCGTGGGAAAAAAAGTAAACACCCCGTACTAACTCCTCAACAAATTGTCATAGAAGAAAGTTACTGGTACCGAACGATTGGAAATAAAGTCTACTTTTAAAGGATGTATATAAAATTTCCTTAGGGGGTCATCTCCATATTAAAACGAGCCAAAACTTTTTTTTTCAATGGCAATATCCAATTTTAACAAGATATTTCAAATCTTCGGTTTAAACTATGTCTAGACACCAAACTTCATTTGAATGATAAGTTTTTGAATTATAAACATTCAAAATTTAGTGCTTCTAATGTTAAATTACATTTTCATATTTTTATTTATATCTCCTGAAATTATACTCCTAATGTGCTAATTTTTTGTGTAGCAGTAATGCTAATATACCCAAACATAAATACGTTGAATTTGCAATTTTTATAATTTTGTGATATGAATTATGAATTATGAAATTAATATTCGAAAAAAATTATGAACTACAACCTACATTTTTTTTTATGGATTTAGATTTATTAAGACCTGCTTTATGGAAATCCAAAATTTCACATTTTCCTTCCAAGTAGTTTTCAAATTATGCTTATAAAACGGCAAAATGATGGTTTAAGGGGCCATCTATGATAGAAGTGACTAGATATTTTGAAATTTCTTCTGCTATCCTGTAATCTAGCAGTCTTCAGTGACTGCTTCAGTAGCGCGTAAGATGCCTTGATCAAGAAAGAGGCTCTCTCGGTCAACAATCGAGTACCGAACTTCAATTTGGATACAGCCCCTAAAATTCTCTCGTTTTAAAATAATTAATTTCTCGGAAACGTATCTTACGAATTGTTTTTAGGCTAATTGAAGGGTGTAGAGTTCATTTATGCTGTAAGAATTGTGTACTGCTATTGAAAAAACAAAGCTATGATTCGTTTTAATGTGTAGAGGGCCCCCTAAGCAAATTTTATATACATCATTTAAAAGTAGATTTTATTTTCAATCGTTCGGTACCAGTAATTTTCTTCTATGATAATTTGTTGAGGAGTTAGTACGTGGTGTTTACATTTTTTTTCTACGACTGTACATAGATATTTTATATGGCACACTTTCAACTACAGGACATCCTTTAGGAACATTGTAGCTTCAAATATCATCATCTCTTAGGCATTCTGAAATATGTTCGTGTATCTTTATATCATATTGTCTTTAGGAGATCCCCAGGAATTGAAAATGTCTACTTTTTTGTAGTGCCAAAATCACTCATGAGATGGCACTTGCACTGTGATTTTCTAGTTACGCCCTCAGAAATGTCATCCTATGAGGTTGCTCATAGGTCGTACACAAGAGTTAAATCCTGAGAAATTCCTTAAGGGGGTTGGTCACTCAGCTTCGGAATTCTCCTCCGTAATGTTAAGTCTATGGAACTTTTGATGCATTCGTATATTTAAAATATCTTCTCGGGAAATTCATATTTTTAACAGCTTTATTCTGTGTACTCTTCTTAAAGGATGTCTCTTTTTTTCTTAGTTCTCAAAATATTTCTAAAGTATAGACTTAAATTTATATGAAGTGTTAAAATCTTACTCACAATTCGCCCGCTTTTAACACATAAAATATTAAATTCAGCATAGATTTTAGAAATATTTTGAAAACTAAGAATAAAAGAGACATCCTTTAAGAAGAGTACACAGAAAAAAGATGTTAAAAATATGAATTTCTCGAGAAGATATTTTAAATATACGAATGCATCAAAAGTTCCATAGACTTAACATTACGGAGGAGAATTCGGAAGCTGAGCGACCAGCCCCCATAGCTTATCTTCCGGAAGATGTTCTGGTCGTATCATTTTAGTATCAGGAGTAATTTAGAAATTAATCGGATAGAAATTAATCATTAAATTAATCAGAAAATGCAGCTCCCATGGTTGTATGTACAAATTACTTTAAACTTTTATTTTGTTGTTTTCTTTCTTTATTTTGTTATTTTCTATCAGAGTTCTAAGAAATTTAAATGATGTGTTTTCTTAAACCCCAATTACTTTTTTGTAAATATTCTAATTAGATGGCATATAAATTTCCATCAAGTGTCTTCTCCTTTTGAAAGAGATTAAGTAACTTAATTTTTTTTCATATACTTTTAAAATACATTGAATTTTGAAAATAACAAACGAGAAATTTCCTGCCATAAAAGAACTTGTTAGTAGATCAATTTATATACGCTGTAAATAGCTCAAAGTGCCTTCTTCCCCCCCCCCCCCCCCTGAAAGAATCTTATTTCCTCTTTTTTAAATTTATGTATTTTTGATGCTTAATTTTTTTTTTTACGAAGACTAAATAACTAATTTAAACTATATTCTATAACACCGCTGACAACTATTATTAAAGGAATTGGAATTTTATTACTTATCACGGAATACTTTTGTAATATGTGAAAAGTGTGTTTAGATATTATTTATATAATCTTTCACATATTAATATCATTTCATATAGGGGATTCGAGAGATATAATTTAATATCGCTTCGAAAATAGCTCAAAATGCTTTTTTCCCATAAGAATCTTATTTCACTTTTTAAGTATTTTTGGTGTTTAATTTCTTTTTACCAAGTCTAAATACCAATTTAAATTTTATTCTATAACCTCGATGACAACTGTTATTAAAAAAATTTGAATTTTATTAATTATCATGGAATACTTTTGTAATAAGTGAAAAAGCATATTTAGATTTTATTTATATAATCTATCTTCATGCGCAAGTTCATAGTAATATAAGGTAATATTTTTTTAGTTCTTAAGAACTAAAAGGTTTGCCTGGGGTGTGTCACTTCTGTTTGGCCGCGCGCTTAGTTAATTAACGTACAATAATTATTTGAAATAATATATTAAAAATGAGCTTTGTTGTAATACTTTTTTCTTGTTTATTTGTTTTTTGTCCTTAACAACTAAAGGACTCCTTAACATTACCAGTGAGTCTGAGTGAGAGGCGCATGAGTTCATATGTACCACTTTTCTTAGCTCTTCTCAACGAATTTTCAGCCTTCTTGAAATACCTTAAATGAATTAATCGCTAACTATTGTGCTGTTATAATATATTTTCCGAAAGAAAATTTATTTGAAATGAAATGTTATCCTTATCAGCTTTATTTGTAGTAAAAACTATTGGAATCATTCATCTGATGCCAATTTCCATAATTTGTATGAACTTGGTGCACGAGTTTACGATTCATTCAGTTCGTCCGAAATGAAAAGTGAAGTCGCTTACTCTGAAAGTATTTTCATGGACGATAATCATTACGTAGAAGTGTAACCTAAATTATTTAATGAAACTGTTTAATAATGAAATTATTTAATGAAATTATTTAATAATTCTTTAATAATTTCTTTAGTTATTCTTTAATAATTCCTTAATTTATTCTTTAATCATTTCTTTAACAATTCTATAATAATTTTCTTTAAGAACTTTCTAATATTGTCTTGCCTAAAACCCCTTCTTCCGTTAGATTTATTTCATTATATTATATTGTATATGCTATGTAATACTTTTAATCAGACTAATTTACGAAAATTTATCCGTCTAAAGGCAGAGTTTTGTAAGTAACTAATTTTGAAAAATAGAGTTAAGTGCATGGACATATCAATCTTTACATACGACTCTTAGTAAAAGTGAAAGTTCCATGATTTTTTTCTATAAATAGCACCCTAAGATGTTTTACCTAATAAAATAATTGTATCGGGTCCATAAAATTCTTGTTTCTGAGCATTTAAGTAAATGTGACATACGACTTTGTTTTTTAAAAGCTGAATTCTTTCTTTGTTGTCTCTTCTAAATCATCTTCATCCCAACCGTCCTCTCTTTTATTATAGATTAAGAATTAGGGAATCTAGTCTATTTCAATTAAGATTCGTTTTTTAATTCTTCCCTGGTAGCATAAAAGAAAGCTGAGTTGTCTTAACACACAATTGAGTCTTTATTAAATTTTCTTTCCCTATTAATTTTCCTGCGTGGTTTCATCAGAGAAAAAGATTCGGGACATTGTACAGGATTAAATTGATTTCTCTAGACCAAGTAGCGTATTTCTCATGAGAATTCTCGGCTATTCAGTTTACGGTCAGCCTGGGACTAAAATGATTGTGGGATTCATTAACTTTTTTTTTTTTTTTTTTTTTTTTTAGAGAGAGACTGACAACCGAGGAATTATCCTCGAAAGAGAAGTATAGAATTGGAAGCAGATTTAATCAAAAATCAGCTCAAAATAATCTGAAAAAAAAACAATTCAAATGAAAATCAAATTTCAAAGTAATTGCTTAAAAGGCACAAAGGTCAACATAGTGAAAAATATTCCATGCCGGTACTCGAACCCGGACCATCAGTATAGCGCACTGGCGTTCTACCGACTAAACCACATGGAACGATACCCAGCCTGGAAAATTTCTCAATATTATATGTTGGCAGGGCTACAAACGCAGCACAAGATGGAATATTTATCGTGAGCCACCGACATGGGGTAAACACGAAATTTAATTAAATCCAGCATCGATAGAAACTATATTAATACATGGAAACCAATCCAGAGAGAAAGTAATTTTTAAGCAATTACTTTGAAATTTGATTTTCATATGAATTATTCTATGCAAGGCGAATGTTTCTCTCTAGATTGATGAGAATGGCATTGTTAGTTACATACTTTTTTAGGTATGGTTTTAGTATATTGCATATCGTTTAATCATTCTTCAGCAAATTTTACTGTAAAAAAATCAACTACCAAAGTTGTTCCTTAACAGACCAAATTTTGTCGGACACAAAAGAAAATATAATACCGCAGTGGTGTTTATATCGTTTTCAGGAATGTTGATGGACATTACAGGTAAAGGTCGATATTGCTTTAAAACACAGGATCAAATAAATCTATATATTTATTTTGATTCAAGGTTCTTTTCGAGAAACCGACCTGCGTAGCGGGCGAAGCCTGCTAGTTTTACCCTAAAATGGTTTTGAGCTCACCCAATATTTTTCAAAAGTTAGCGCCACTGCTGTCAATAGTACTTAATGATTGACTTATTATCGTTATCGCGTTTTTTGTAATGTTATCAGAACATGATATATATTTTTTTTCTACCCCACTAACTTACGAAAATTGCGTTCCTTTCTCTCTACTAAAATTATCTTAAGCACTTCCACACATGAATTATTTTAAAGTGGATGAAAAACACATTTTGCGCTTTAAATTGATTTAAAATGGATTAAAATTATGTGAGAAAATCTGATTAGCCTTAAACTAAAGTTATATCATGAGTCGCTGATTGTACACTATGACGCAAAAGTTTAGACAATGAAGAAATTCTTACATACTTTGAAAAATATTTATTCAATTTTCAAATCACTGCTTGAAATTAATGTGCTGTACATATAAACAATATTTATAACAAAGAAAAGTGGAATTGTGCATATTGCAATAAATTAAATCGTAACAAAAATAAACTGCTGTCTCAAAAGTTTAGACACAAATTAAATAAAATCGAAATAAACAATTTTTAAAACCTGGTTGCGCATCCATGCTTATGTATTACGTCATATACACGAGATTGCATGGAAGAAACTAAATCTTGCATAGTTTGTGGATCGATATCGTACCATGCATTCTCAATAGATGTCTTAAGTTCCTTTTCAGAAGAGTATTGTCTAGCGTTGCTATAAACTTTGCGACACTTGATGCTCCAAAGGTTTTCTATAGGGTTAAGATCTGGGATACATGCTGGCCAGTCGAGAACTCTTATATTATGGGAATTAAACCAAGATTTTGAATGTTTTGCAGTGTGAATTGAAGCATTGTCTTGCTGAAATTCCCACTGAGGACCCCATAGAAGCTCAGCAAATGGCAGTAGGTTTTCTTCTAATGTCTGTGTATAATGCTGTGAAGTTTGACGACCACTGGTGAAGGTCAGAGATACTTGTCCATTATAGCAAAAGGCTGCCCAAACCATCACCGAGCCCCCTCCTTGTCTGCGTCTAAAAAAACGTCGAGGTTCCTTCCGCAAGTCATGCCAATACGATAAACAACCATCTGGACCATCCAGATTCCACTTTTTTTCATCGCTAAATATGACTGACTGCCATTTCTCTCCATATGACATATGCTTTCGAGCCCACATAAGTCTTTGTAACTTATGATGTGGTTTCAGAGCTGGTTTCTTCTGCATTTTGCTATAAATGATTGTTCCTTTTTCCAAAATTCGTCTACGAATCGTATCCTTTGATACAGAGAGTCCCGATGAGCTTTGAACTCCACGTACGCTCATTTGTTGAGTACTCGCTAGTCTTTGTATCAGGCGATCCTCTCGTACATTTGTCACACGTGGCCTCCCAGACCGACATTTTGCTTTATATTCGGAACCACTCGATAAAACTCGATAAATAGATTTTTTTGACCTATTAATAATAGCAGAAATTTCAGAAACGCTCTTCCCTTCACCTTTCAACTGCCAAATCCTTGAAACCTCATTCACTTGAATTTCTTTAGCTCTCGGCATGTCGACTATGAAGCGCAATCGTTTGCAGAACTTAAGTACTCCAAATTTGTGACATCATCGATTCTAAATTTGCATATGCCAGCGAATATTCAAAGAAATTTAGAATAGTGTCTAAACTTTTGCCACAAGCACATTTGAATTTTTATGAAAAAAATTAGTATTATAGCAAATAAAACAACTGTCTTTTGTACATAGCATTTTAAATCAGTTTTTGAATATATTTACAGGTTTTTGTAATTCTGACGCCATAATTCTACATTTTAAAGCTGAATGACGTCATTGTCTAAACTTTTGCGTCATAGTGTATGTAAGAAACGTGTAGATCTATTTATTAACAGGTATTTATAAACCTTTAAACGTACTTTTTTCACTTTCAGCATATTATAACTTTAGTTTAAAACGAATTATTAAAAACAAATAATGTTGAATTTTTAAATATCCTATATTATTGTAAAATTATAAAACGTCTCTTATATAAAGTTTACAATCATTATAAAAATTATTATTAAGAATTATTAAATAATTTTTTGTGATAATTTAATCTTTGGACACTTTACCGCAAAGTAAAAAATAAAAAAGAAATGGCCACGATTATTATTCTTTAGATTTGTAAATATAAATTCTTAAAAAAAATCTTTTCTCTTAACTCCGTAAAAATGCAGCAATTTTGTACTAGCAACCAACGGAAATTTTTACGCCATAATAGTGACAGAAATTACATTTAGCCTCTTGTAATTAAGATTACCTACACTGTAAGAAAAATACGACCAGTTTTCTTGTAGGAATCGGAAAAATAGTTGCTCTTATCGTACCGGAAAATTTTCCAACCCAGCTCGGAATAAAATCCGTAAAATACCATTTTATTGACTATTTCCTTTTTTTTACGGATTTTATTCCGAGCTGGGTCGGAAAATTTTCCGGTACGATAAGGGTAACTATTTTTCTGATTCCTACAGGAAAACTGATCGGATTTTTTTACAGTGTATCACAATATATATTCCAAACGGAAAAGTTAAAACATATATTAAAATATTTATTTGCTTAAAAGAGGTTACTAAAAACACATTAAAAGTATATTAAAAACCTAAATTGACATGTGTCAACCAGGGATGCGGAGTCGATGGCAAAAACGGACGATTCCGACTCTTTCGCTCAAAAATGGGCCGACTCCGACAACGCAGACCTGCTTGTAAAATGGATGACTCCGACTCCGACTCCCGGAATTTTAACAGATCCGACTCCAACTCCGACTCTTTCGCTCAAAAATGGGCCCTTCACTGAGTCGTCGTCATGTTTTTAGTAATGTCTTTTAAGCAAATAAATATTTTAATATGTGTTTTAACTTTTCCGTTTCGAATATATAGTGTGATATGGTTATTAGTAGACGTAATTAAGACTTATTACTCTTACGTATACTTACATTTTTATTAAGATTCCCTCTTTTTTCTCTTTTATGATATCATAAAAGAAAGCTGAATTGCTTAATACACGTTTGAATTTTCTTTCTCTATCATCTTTGCCGCGTGTGGTTTCATCCGAGAACATTGGACATGATTAAACTGATTATTCAAAACAGAGTACCACGTGTTGTTCAGGAGAATTCTCAGTTATTCAGTTCACGATCGGCCAAACTAAAACTAAAACTAATGTGGGTTTCATTAATGCGTTTTCATTAATACGTACGTAGATTTTAAAACACTGATAACCGAAGAATTATTCTCAAAGGAAAAGCCGGAATTGGAAGCAGGTTTAATCATGGATGTATCGAGAAAGAAAAAAAAAGTATGATTTAGCCGTACCCAAAATATAATAACTATTACACATTATATCAGTGTACAAATTGTGGCTCGCAGAATACTACCAGATTTTAAGAATTATCTGTTGTTTAATTGTAGAAAATCCGTGAATAAATAAAGCTATAATTATTATTAAAATAGAAGAGTGGAATTTTTACTAATTCACTTTTTAGAGCATGAGTAATTACTTTTTTTTATTTAATATAAATGATCCAGAAACTGTATAAAAAGTTCAAAAGTGTAACTTTTTGAAAATTAATGGTATGAATACTTCATTAAGATAATACCCCCCCCCCCCCACCCAACCCATCCTCCACAACGGCCCTCTCAAAAAAAAATATAACCCCATTTTTCCGATATTCGATGCAACAAAAAAAAAACTTACTCCTGGAAAGGTTAATAATGACTCTAAATTCACTTTTATTTAAACAAAGTCTAATAAATTTCAGTGCTAAATTCACCTTAATTAATAATTAAAATTTATAGAAAAAATCAAATAAATGTATCATTATCACTTAAAGGTGATTACAACACAATATAAAAACATTTAAAATACATCAAAGTCCTTTAAAATCAAAACCTTTTCAACCAAACTTACTCGGCTGTCATCAGTGAGAAATAAAGGTTGTTGTGTCTCTTTGCGCCTACTAGATTTGCCCGGGAAAGACCATTCTACTTCAAGGATGATATGGAATATAAGATGGCATGGAAAAGGTATTCAAAATTTCGACAAACACAGGTTTTATCTATCATGTAGTAATTCTTTCCATACGTGGGTATACACTATGACGCAAAAGTTTAGACAATGACGTCATTCAGCTTTAAAATGTAGAATTATGGCGTCAGAATTACAAAAACCTGTAAATATATTCAAAAACTGATTTAAAATGCTATGTACAAAAGACAGTTGTTTTATTTGCTATAATACTAATTTTTTTCATAAAAATTCAAATGTGCTTGTGGCAAAAGTTTAGACACTATTCTAAATTTCTTTGAATATTCGCTGGCATATGCAAATTTAGAATCGATGATGTCACAAATTTGGAGTACTTAAGTTCTGCAAACGATTGCGCTTCATAGTCGACATGCCGAGAGCTAAAGAAATTCAAGTGAATGAGGTTTCAAGGATTTGGCAGTTGAAAGGTGAAGGGAAGAGCGTTTCTGAAATTTCTGCTATTATTAATAGGTCAAAAAAATCTATTTATCGAGTTTTATCGAGTGGTTCCGAATATAAAGCAAAATGTCGGTCTGGGAGGCCACGTGTGACAAATGTACGAGAGGATCGCCTGATACAAAGACTAGCGAGTACTCAACAAATGAGCGTACGTGGAGTTCAAAGCTCATCGGGACTCTCTGTATCAAAGGATACGATTCGTAGACGAATTTTGGAAAAAGGAACAATCATTTATAGCAAAATGCAGAAGAAACCAGCTCTGAAACCACATCATAAGTTACAAAGACTTATGTGGGCTCGAAAGCATATGTCATATGGAGAGAAATGGCAGTCAGTCATATTTAGCGATGAAAAAAAGTGGAATCTGGATGGTCCAGATGGTTGTTTATCGTATTGGCATGACTTGCGGAAGGAACCTCGACGTTTTTTTAGACGCAGACAAGGAGGGGGCTCGGTGATGGTTTGGGCAGCCTTTTGCTATAATGGACAAGTATCTCTGACCTTCACCAGTGGTCGTCAAACTTCACAGCATTATACACAGACATTAGAAGAAAACCTACTGCCATTTGCTGAGCTTCTATGGGGTCCTCAGTGGGAATTTCAGCAAGACAATGCTTCAATTCACACTGCAAAACATTCAAAATCTTGGTTTAATTCCCATAATATAAGAGTTCTCGACTGGCCAGCATGTATCCCAGATCTTAACCCTATAGAAAACCTTTGGAGCATCAAGTGTCGCAAAGTTTATAGCAACGCTAGACAATACTCTTCTGAAAAGGAACTTAAGACATCTATTGAGAATGCATGGTACGATATCGATCCACAAACTATGCAAGATTTAGTTTCTTCCATGCAATCTCGTGTATATGACGTAATACATAAGCATGGATGCGCAACCAGGTTTTAAAAATTGTTTATTTCGATTTTATTTAATTTGTGTCTAAACTTTTGAGACAGCAGTTTATTTTTGTTACGATTTAATTTATTGCAATATGCACAATTCCACTTTTCTTTGTTATAAATATTGTTTATATGTACAGCACATTAATTTCAAGCAGTGATTTGAAAATTGAATAAATATTTTTCAAAGTATGTAAGAATTTCTTCATTGTCTAAACTTTTGCGTCATAGTGTATTATGATAATATATCATTACAAACTAATTCTTTATTAGATATTATTTCCAGAGATTCTCTTATAATAGTTTCTTGGTAATTACTTGTACGGAAGATAATTTTGGATCGATTGAAATCTAATTTTATAGGTTGAGTTTGTGCTAATCTTTCTAACGTGGTACGGGGTCTATTTAATCTGAGATCTGCTTCATGTTCTTCTATCTTGTCTCTAAATTTTCTCATTGTCATACCTACGTAAAGAAGATCTTTATTATATTTCTTGAAAGGTATAATGTATACCCCTGATCCTATTGACGGCTTTATAAACTTTTGCTGGAAAAGTTATAATAATACGTGTTTTACTTTCTTCTATTTTCAATAGAAGATAGTATTGTAATCGAAATTTTTTTCGACTTCCACTTTTCGACGGATTTACAGGTTATAAGGGTCAGAGATCCCCCAAAACGGGTTTATACAAAATGCCTGTCTGGTAGTCCGTCTGTCCGTGTGTACGTGTGCCCGTATGTTCGTATGTCGCCTTGTATCATCGAAAAGTGTATGAAGTTATGCATAGAATTAAACAAAAAATTTTGTGTATGATTTTGACTGTGGCAAGCCGGTCGCCCTCGAATTTTGAAATATTCCGCCGGAAGGGGGCGCTGTAATAGCGATTTTTGTGCCATTTTCAATATTGTACCATCGAAAATTGCAAGAAATTATGCATAGAATTGAAACAAATTTTTTGTGCATGTTTCAGGCTATGGACATGGACATGGACATGGACGGTCCTCCCTGAAACTGAAAAAAATTCCGCCGGAAGGGGGTGCTTTAATTGCGATGTCTGTGCAATTTTCATTATTGCACCATCGAAAAGTGCATGAAGTTATGCATATAATTGAATCAAATTTTTTGTGTATGCTTTTGGCTATGGCCAGAAGTTTCTCTTTGAATTTGAAAATATTGCGCGGTAAAGGGGCTCTGTAATAGCGATTTTTGTATACTTTTCTTGATTTTTCGTAGTTCTATTGTCCATCGGCGGCTCGTGCAAAGGCGGGAACTCACTTCCTGCTAAGCCGGCTATTCACAAACATCTGATAACAACAGAATAAGGAAAAACTATTGATTTTAACAAATATCATGATATAGATTAACTCGTTTTTAGCCCGATTATTTGACTGAAGCAGAAATTTAAGATGAAAATCAAAGTTGGTATAGTATTGAACTAATAATATTGAAGCATTAACATGCGTCACCACTTTTTGAAATATTGAGATGTATAAGATAGAAGAAAGTTTTGGGATTGGCACATCCAACTAGTTTTAAATCTACTTTGTATTTTGGATTCGAATTTATTAATTTATAATTGGAGGGATGCCTAAATAAAGATTTTATTTTGACCGATCACTTATAAACACTTAAAGTTTTATATTTCAACAAGAATGACGAAAGAAAATTTGTTCATGTTGGCTATTTTATTCTAAAAAATTGTATGATTCTGCTGTATTTTTCAGTGAAACAAATTATTTACTGGGCATTATTCCAAATCGTTTTGTGAATATTTTATGTCATTTTTAAACTGCAGCCAAATTTTATAAAGAATACATTTGCTACATTTCGAGCCAAAGAGTCTAAACTAATCTTAATTTTAATAAAAAGCAGTTACATGTGAATTTAGAATTGGTGACTGTCTTAAAAAAAATTGTAAAATATTTGATTTTATAAAACCGGAAACTTATTCATATAATACGCATTAAAATATTAAAATGATAAACGCATATTTCTGCGCTGAATGCTAAATGTAATGTAAAGTTCCAACATTAAAAGATATGTTTTATTCTTAGATAATGTCATAGATAATCATAGAACATGTCATGTGTTATGGATAACACACAGATTTTTTTCATATTATTAAAAAAAATTTAAGTCGAATAACACAAGTTTGCGATAAAAAAGTTCTTTGTAAAGTAAGTGGTGTTTTTTATGCTATATTGAATGCTGCTTACTGGAAAAATAGTGAAAAAATTACATAACGTTCAGTTTCATCATAAATAAGTCTAATTTATATGAATGTAGTATACATTTAAGAGTAAGGAAATATTTTTTATATGAGTTTAGTAAACCTATTTATAACTTAAAAGGAAATAGGTTCATTAATATTTAACGAGATAAGAAACAATTATACGTTCAGAATATTTCTTTGACCTGGTAAACTTCACATTAAACTTATTGGGTACTCTAAGAACGTGTAACGTTTCACATATATTTATTTTTTATTTAATAATCACTAAAACTAGGATATAAATTTAATTTGTACGGATTTAAGAATTATTAAAATTAAAATGAAGTGTCAAAATTTTGTTATTTCAGTTATTTTTTCCAGAATATCAAATCTGTCTTGCTAAAAATCTTACGTGATAGAAAAATATAGATTTCATTTCTATCATTAGCATTGAAAATAACACAGAAATCAATCATCAAAATTAAAACATTATTATTTTTCCCTTTTTTGTGCATTTGTGAATATATTCCAATAGTGTAGTGAAATTCTTTCAAAATAAATATAAGGTAAGGTGCCCTATTTTCGTCCCCCCCCCCCCCAGTCACTTTTAGGTCGTAAATGTTGTAATTTTCTGTGAAAACCTACAAAATTTGGATTTTACATAGAGTAACTACCCACGCGCATAGAAACATAGGCAAATATCGTACAAAAAATTTTTAAGAATGCGAAAAATTGTTTTTTCTGTATATGGCAAAAGAAAAAAAATGGTACCAATTTCGTCCCCCTCAAAAAATCCAATACGCCGAGTCTTAACTTATAACTAAATCAAAATTTATTTCTAAATGAGTAAGTAATTTAATTTACATTAAATTAAGGAACAAAGAAATGTAAAAATTATCAGTGGAAGAATAACATAACGAAACATTAGCCATCCAAACATGAGGAATATATAAATTTTGTATTCTTTTTGGCTCCTGAGCATATTTTGTGTAACCAAGTGCAGGCCCATTGTTCTCCATGATTATCATCAGAAAAATGCTTCTTGCAGAGAGGGCACTCTGCATCATGATTATAGCTTGTATTATCATATCATCATAAGGAATGTCAACAGAAGAGTCACTTTCGTCATCAGAATCGCTGGTTAGATTACTTTGGACATTTTACATGGTTGATTCTTCCTCTTTTCTTTGAGAACGGTGGGTGCCAGAAGTTTTATTTTTCGCTTGAGCGTTCCTTCTTCGTGTGGGAATATTTCACTTTGTTTTTATGTGGAGATCCAGTGCTCAATGTCGCTGAACCTCTTCGGGCAGAATTTGCTGATGTGATCACTGGCACTTCCCTGATCTCTTTAGGACTGATGGCAACAACAACTTGATTGTTTGATGATGGTTTATCAGGAACGCTCGTAGGCTTCATTGAAAAGTTGTGCAATTTTTCTACCAGGATAGTTTGACAGCGAATTTTCTATTACTTTAGCATAAAACGTTTTAAAGGAAACTTGAACGCGACACCGAGAAGTTGCAGTTTTGCTGTTGAATGGGGAGGCAAAAGCACGATTACAACACAATTCTCCCGTGCAAAGCTCTATCCCACTTCGTCCGTGGCACCAACTGCAACGATCAAGAGAGACAATATTTTTTCTTTTAATAAAGAAGAAAGTTTTTCAAAAGATTTTTCTTAAAGTAAAAAGACTATATTCGTTTTGAATTTTATTTTAATCTTTTTTCATTTTATTGCATTTTAGTTTATTATACATTTTATTTTATTTTATATTAAACTTTATTTTCATTTTTAATTTTATCTTAAACTTTTTTTTAATTTCATTTTATTTTATTTTATTATACATATTATTTTATTTTATATTAATCTTTATTTTCATTTTGAAAACATTGCATGAAAAAGCATTCTTAATTTCGCTCCCGGGACAAAAATAAGAACTGCAAGGGGAACGAAATTGGGACCACTCTACTTCCCAATATGGCGGATCTTCAGTTCCCATAAAATGAACTGAGAGTCCTAAAACTCACTGTATGCTACTGTCAGCAAATTACCTACGTAAGATACATGCAATGAATAAGAAATAAATACTTACAGTACAGTAAATAAAGTTCTACAAACGACGTGATAAGAGCGCAGTCTTCTAAAAATAAGAAATCCGGGGTCTCCAATATATGAATGTGTCTTGTTGAACGAAACTTTCACTACTGACCCTTTTTACCTTCCGCTCCCTGTGCCTTGTTTGATAAGTGGAGCCACTTTCGCAGAACCTGAGAAGTAAAGGGGGGACGAAATTAGAGCACTTTACACTACAGTAGGTCAAAAGAAAAAGAATCCCTATCTCTTTTATTTCCAAAGAGACGTAGAGGAAAACGAAACAAACCATTATTAATTTTAAATTAACAATACAGAATATTAATTTAATAATTTATGTATTTAGGAAATAATATTTTTAAAAATATGTATTTTAACTTCTAAAAAATACTTTAGGAATCAATTTTTAGAAGATTTAAATAGGTGTATCCAAAATTACAACTCGCTTTGCCAAATAGTTTTCAGTTATGTTAAAAAAAACTGCAAGCACTGTCGTTTGCTCTGCAACTATTAACATAGGAAGTTCCAAATTTTAAATCTGCATAATTCCTAACTACTTTACGGAATGACTTCCCGTTTGGTATGCAGCTTGGTATAATCCTGTTTAGTGCGTAACATTTACTTAAAAATCTAAACGTTATGTCAAAACTGGGTTGGGTATTCATATTGAAAGTTTCAGAGTTTGTTACAATTTCAATATGAAAACGAACCCTTAGGTTTAGTTTTGTAACGTACATTTAAAGAAGGCATAATTCCCAAACGAATGGCTATTTTCGAATTTCTTTACACTATAAAAAAAAAGATGGATGTTTCTTAACCTACAAAAATGTACTATAATCAAGAACTTAAATATACAATAACCGCTTTCGAATCACCAAAGATTCCGAAAAGCGTTCCTTTACCTTTAAAAACCTCGGAAAACTATTTAATTTCGAAATTTAAAGAAGAATTTATAAAAATAACTTGTTAGCTGCCCGTCATTTTCGGAAACGCTTCTGAGAAGCTTTTACAGTGCAATAATAAGTTTCCTCAAATCGGAATATCACTTTTTCGGATGCTACTCATTCTCAGGTAAATATTTTGATATTCAGAAAACATGTTTAACAGACAAACATACTAAATTAACAGCATTAACATTAATATGAAAATTAAATTATTTTGTTACAATTGTATGCACAAATTCAGTTATGCAGCTGAAAATGTTCACTTGACAATTGATAGAATCCAAAAAACCGATTTTCCGGGTACAGAGAACTGATTAATGCATTGTAAAAGCTACTAGGAAACGTTTCCGAAAGTTACGGGCTGCTAGTAAAAATTTATTTTTATAAATTATTATTTAAATTTAGAAAATAAATTGTTTCTGGGGTTTCTAAAGTTAAAGGAACACTTTTCTGAATCTTGGGTGAGTCGAAGAAGGTTATATATTTATGTTCATGATTATTGTATATTTTCGTAGATTAAGAAACATTTGCCTTTTTTTACAGTGTACAGTAGAATACCGATGATCCGAATCCCGCTTAACCGAGTTTCTGCTTTAGCAAAGTTATTTTCTTCTGATGGATTCATGACTTCCATTATTATGAAACAGCCATTATGAATTAAATGTTAAGTGAAGATGGAAGAGCAGTCGTAAAAAGTTAGAACTCCTGGTCAGAATAGGGGAAAAATGAGAAAAAAAAAGAAAAGAAAAGAAAGAAAGAAAGAAAAGAAAATATGGCCATTTTTTTCCCATTCTGACCAGGAGTTCTAACTTTTTACGACTGCTCTTCCATCTTCACCTAACACTTCATTTATAATGGTTGTTTCATAATAATGGAAGCCATCAGTCGATCAGAAGAAAATGATCCATTCCAATGGTATAAGTTCGATTGAAAAAACTGTTTAATACTTTGAGCAGAAAGAAGAGGCTACACCTGCAATTTTCATGACACTTATTTAATCGCACACCATATTTAATCGTTGGCAATTATTAGATTTCGGTGATTGAATTAGGCAAAATTTACTAGTAAGTTTTACTGGTAAGAAAAAATCTTAGAAATTGGTAGCTATGCAGTAGCATAATACTGTAGAAAAAAAAACGGTAGCAAAATTGACATTCAACAAACAAAAAACTATCAAGAGCTTTTTCAAATAAACAACTTCATTCCCCGTTTTTCTAAAAAGTAACGGAAATGTACATCAAATAAATCTTAATAGTACCATAAAAATTAATGAATTAAGTGAAAATTTATATTTCTCATCGCCTTAGTTGGTGACGATTTGTGTAAATCTGGTTTATCTTAGTTTTTTGCTTATCTGAGGTAAGCTTGGTCCATATTAACTTGAATAATCGGGACTCTACTGTATTTAAATATAAAATAATTCTTTTTTTCTGATTCACTGTGGCATAGCTACCTCTATCTAGCGCAGCAGATTTCGGCAATAACCAGCAGTAATAGTTTATCAATTTCGAATATTCATAGCAGGGCCATGTTTTATCTACTAGTTTAGAGAATTTATCTTCAATACAGAAACTGTTGATTTCATTTGAATAGAATATTAAAATGTTTCGGGATTTAGAAGCATTTCAAACGCTGTGAAATCTTAGATCGATATCTTTGATCTCAATTTTATAGGATCTCACGAAATGTGCAGCCTTTATTAGTGAAAACTGAAATTGTGTGTCAAGAGCTCTATTATTTTGAATTTATAAATAATAAAATAAAATACATATGCATTAAAATTACTAGCGAATAGTTGACATTATTTGAAATCTCATAATTTTTATCGAATTTATGCCCAGTAATATGATGTATTGCAATTCAAACAGGAAACAGGCACTGTAATCGATTTGAAATATTTTCCTATATCACAAACTATTACATACTACATTGAAGATATTTTATTCCAAACACTTTTTGCATTTCTAAGCAAAAATTGTTGCAAGAAGGATAATTTTAAACAAAGAACTTTGAAATCATATTTAAATTGTCTTTGGTTTTGAAAAAATATTTTGTTAATAAAATTCTTTTGGAGCCATTTCGAGTCATTAATTCATAAGAAATAATGCACGATGATTCACATTTTAGGCGCAGGTAAATGCTTTATCGAAAAAATTTGTAGATTTAGTAACGGCACAAGTAAATTTAGACTTGCAAATATCAGCACTGCAAATTAAAATGTCTGAAATTCAGACACTTAAGTGTCTGAAACGCAGTGTTCAATTTTCAGACATTTTAAAATGTCTGATTTTTTCAGACACTTTTTGCGTCTGAATTTCAGACACTTCAAACGTCTGAATCGCACCCATTTTTTGTAAGCATCATACGTAGCCATGTTTGACCACGTTGAATCCTGAAAAAATATTTGGTTGTGGTCCTACCCCCTCCACCCCCATACAGCCTGATTTTTTTCTGTGCTCCCAATTTTGGTATGCAATTTTCGTTAAGATGATAATTTAAATCTTTTACCACACTGTATTTATTATAATCAATATTTTGAACTTCAGGAGTAGAACAAAATTAAAACAAAAAATATTTATTTAAATATTAAGATTTTTTTTAATCTTATTTTACTTTGAAAGGTCAAAATATTGATTATAATCAGTACAATTTCGAAACAGATTTAAAATATAAGCTTTACAAATATTGCACATCAAATTTGGTGGCACTAAAATCGTAGGGGGGGGGGGGGGCACTGCCCAGTATGCCCATGCTTTAATCAAGAAGTTCTTTTGAAAAAAATGCAACCCTGCATTATGGTTATCTAAATTGAGATGTCCGGTATTCGGGAGTATCCGTTGTGGATATTAATAGACATTCCCGAATAGCGGACACCTCTATTTAGCGAATACTTTTTTAATCCGCAAGGCATAGATATTTGTATATTTTTTTTACCTCACAAAAGCAGACATCTTCGATTATCGGGCAAATTCCGCTGCCCTGCAGTGTCTCTATTAAGGTACATGGATAAATATATACATATATATATTATAATCTTGTCCCACTCTTAAAAGTTCAAAATATTTAATATACCCGGCGGTTTAATGTCGAAAAACATTTAAAATATCAGATGTAAGAAAATTGCAAGTGAATTCCACCCCCCCCCCCCCCCAAGAAAAAAAATGAAAATTCATAATTTTAAAATTAGATTTTTTAAAAATTATATTGCCACATAGGCAATTTTACATATGCATCAGATGATAATCACAACAGCTGTTTAACTATGAATAAAAAAATAAATATTCTACTTTAATAACATTGAGGAAAACATTACTTCTGTATTTTGTTAAACATATATTGGGTTTTTAATCTTGTCCTTCTATAAAACTTCAGAACTTTAATTATAATCGGTGCAAGATTTAAGATATCAGCTTTACGAAAATTTCATAGAAATCACGACCCCCTCCCCGGAAAAAAAAAATTAAAATCCTTATCATTTAAAAATTAGATTTAAGAAAAATTTATATTTCCACATGGGCAAGTTTTTATGTAGATCAGAGGGTAATCACAAAAGCTATTCAACTATCAATAAAAATAAATAAATAAATATTCTATATTAATAACATGAAGAAAAAATAACTTATAGTCTCCAAACTTCTTTTGTCTTAAATATATATCTTAACATCTGTCATTTTTGTATTTTTCGTATAAGTTTATGTTTTATCTTCTACATACTTCCTTTTATTTCCTGTTAAAAAAGTTTTTGAATGACTAAATATTTACAATATTAAAAAGTAATTATTATGACAAATTAAATTTTACATTATTCTCATAACCATGTAATTAAAGATTACAATTCTACGATAGAAAATCCTTTTCATTAGATATCTTTAAAGAAAAATAAATTTAAAAGCACGAAAAGAAACAAACGCTTATCAGTAAACGTTAATCTCAAAATGACTTGGAAGATATTTCTACACGCAGCGAATTCGAAATAAACAAATGATTTCGTTTTTCCTGACTCATCGCTGTGACGTCTGTTAAGAGTGTCAAAAGATTTACACGTTAAAATGTTTAATCGCTTATAAATATATGTAAAAAATATTCGAGATATATATTCTTTTTCAATGATACATATATACATAAATTTATAAAAATTGATTTTTATTCCAAAAGCCTATAAATATATTCAAAAAGTCTATAAATATATTTTTTGATTTCAGTTGAATATTGTTCTGTTAAAAAAAAAAAAGACAACTCCGAAAATCCCGGGATTTTACAGAAAAATCCCGGGATTTTCGGGATTAAAAATAGAGCAGGATGCCGGAATCCCAGGATACGAATTGTAATCCCTATGTAGGAAAGCCTTAGGAAATCTTTCAAAGTTTTTTTTTCTTTATATCATTGTGGTCGTTTAGTGATAGATAAGAATTAGAATTGAAACAGATAAGAATTGAAACTAAGAACTCCCATGGAAAACAAGAGAATGAATTTAACTTAAAATGTGATATTATTACTTTAAATTAGGGAAAACATATGAGAATTTAAAATATATAATTTGTAATAAAAGGCAACGTCATAAGTTAAAAAATATATACTTCTAGAATTAGCGGGCTTTTTGCAAACAGATTCAAAACTAATACCATTTTATGCAAGATTTTGATCAGTGCTATTTAGAAAATCATAAAAAAACACTAATTTTAGTACTAAAAAGAAAAATTGTGACACTTACTTTAATCCTGTTGCAAGAAGTAAGATAAATTCCTCGATTTGAAATTTAAAAAACTATTACAGTGAGGAACAAAGACTTGCATCTTTTTTAGAAGGGAATACGTTAATACATCCGGCTAAGCATACTCAGAGAATGAAATGCTTCATCCTCAAAATATACTCCGCCAGACAAAAGTTCTTTTTTACCAGCTTTGATAAAGACGAAGTACAATAACACTAAATCTCGATACAAATTAACACTAAGTACGTTTCACACCACACACACCTTGCCACACACTTTGTAGAGTTCCCGGATGTAATCTTCAAGTGTTGTCTCTATCCCGAATTATATCGACGACAGCGTATAAGAGTCATTGGGTGTCAAGCACGTAAGTCAGATGTATATATTCAATACATAAATAAACTAAGTGAATACGACTTAAAATCACAGAACTTCAAATTTCGCAAAAAAAATAAATACGCGTACATAAAACAAACTTTCAGTTACTACAACGTACGTTCCAACGAAAGACATCTAAAACGCATACGCAACTACAGTGCCCCCTGGTGGATACATTCCAGAAGATACGTTCTCCCTCCCAGTATAGTGAAATTTAATCAATTATGCTTTCTTTATGTCTGATAATTAAAAATATATGATATTTCTTTTCTTATAAATGGCTATAGAATAATTTTACGTTAAGGGAAAATGTTACTAAAAATTTTACTTCAGAGAAACCCGCCTTCCTTTGAACATTTTGTAGAAGACAATTTTAATTCTTTTCTTCTTTTGATATTGATATATTT
This sequence comes from Maratus speciosus, assembly GCA_963932465.1. NCBI lineage: Eukaryota > Metazoa > Arthropoda > Arachnida > Araneae > Salticidae > Maratus > Maratus speciosus. The sequence continues at coordinate 327,726,021 of OZ010792.1, read as the reverse complement.
CAAATTTATCTCAAAACGGTGTGTGTGTGTGTCGGGGGGGGGGGGGGAGAGTCCATTGAGAAAAAAAAGTTATTTTCAAAAATGTTGTTTGAAACTTATTTTTGAACGATTAATTTTTATATTTATTTTTATGTTTGTATCTTTAAAAATTTCTTGCCCGAGGAGTTCTGTCAAAATATTCTTAGTTTGCCTATTTCATGTTTATGTTCTGCATTTTAGAAAAGCGGATTACGCTGTTGACCCCAGGCCCAACTGTTCCAAAATCTTGTCCCTCCCTAAATTTCTTTCCACCGGTACATCTCTTAGTATTTAACGGGAGGGTGTGGCTCTTCCTTGGACATACGTGCGTACGTCCATGATTGCGAGTAATTTTTGAAAATAAATATTTTTCATGAAAAGCAATTACTGATTTATTCATTGCGCTAAAAATAACTAAGTCCCAAAACTTTAGTAAGCTAACTATTTCAATTTTCCAGACGTCCCATAATCTAAACAAATTACTTTTTTTTTAAATATAAAATACCAAATTTAATGGATAAAAATATTTTAAACATCTGTTATCCATTCGAAAACAATTTTCTAATAGTGTTGGCATACATATTGCAGTACAGTTATACATACAGTCATCACACATATGATACAATTGTATCGCATTTAGACACTTAAGTGTCTAAATTTCTAAATGTCTTAATTTCAGACATATCGCCATTTTTCAGACATGTTTATCAGTTCATTTATGCCATGATCATAGTAAGACACTTATGTGTCTTAAATTTAGACACCTGTGATGTCTGAAATTTCAAATTTAGACACTTAAGTGTCTGAATAACTTTTTCAGTCACATATGTGTCTTAATTTAAGACGCCTCTATTTGGAGTGAGCAATACGAATTTTGATTTGTTATTTGAACTATCGAACTTGAATTATATTCTAATGCTGTTTTTTTCTTCTTTTGATTTTAATAATTCTTCCCTAGTTTTATTTCTAAAATAACTTTCTTTAAAAGTGTCAATTTTATTATCTCATTATTTTAACCAATATCTGAGCAGCATTTTCAAAATTTCATTAAAAGAAATCTACTTGAAGTTTTATGTATACCTTCTATATATAGAATAATGTGTTTTTAATTTCTCAGTTTATCACTGATCTCCTCAAATATGATTATTTATCCTAATTTATTACTTCCATTTACAAACTTTAAGCTATTTCTTTCTAACTGTAAATACATAGTCTAGTTCCAGGTACGTGATTATTGAGATTTTCCAGCTGTTATACAGAAATTAAAAAGTAATTGTTTGTTTCAGAGACATGTAATAATAAGGTAAAATTTAAAGGAGAATTATTGAATATATGCAGGGTGATTCAGGGGTCTTTGGATACATTTTTGTTTCCGAAAAAAAAAATATTATTTGAATAAGAGATCAGAAGACTTATATATTAAGCTGTATCCGGAGTATTGAAGTCACTTTAAAATTCACCTTATTGGATTGCAAACATTTTTAAATACTACTGCATATCCAATAACACCATAAATGTGCTCATAAATGAATTGTCTTAATCAGATTTTTCATATATGTAAATGTTTAAGAATTATGAATGCCGAAAGTTAATGAACTCATTCGTTGCAAATCTTTATATTATTGGTGAAGACGACTGTGAGGACAGTAGGTATTGGAGTGATAGTAACGCTCAATGGATGGATACATTAAAAGTGGATGATGGCGACAAAGTAACGGTGTGGCTTGGAATATGGAACACTCCATGTCATCTAGATCAGTACTGTTCGTCTCTACTCTTTATTCTGAACAATGTCGGAAATGTTACAGGAGATTGTCGTTTATGCCTCTTCACCACTACGTAACGATTCCCTAAAGCTAATACGTGATTTTCTAGTCAAGAAATCAAGACTAACAGATATGACAACAACTTTATTTAAAACTCAAAAGGGAATTGAGAAATATAGTGATGGCCATATCTACAAAAGAAAACCATTTCTCAAATACACATATCCAAATACAGGGCATCAAAATCTTGACTAAAAATGTAAAGCTCTCGCAACAGATGGCCAACATTCTAAAAATGTTACATAGTACACGAAGAGCTGTAGGTCGCAATACTGTCATTTCGATACTCACAAGCGTAACACATTGAAAAACCCGCTTAACACGACTGAATCTTCCCATTTTGTATTAAATAAACAACCACATCTAGATTATTATACTTCGCAATCTACTAAGAGCACCTCAATTTCACGCAGCACATTTACAGCATCATAAAGTTAAAGGTTTCCGAAAGGATAGATTTGATTAACCAAACCACACACACCGTGTTAGGTTAAAAAAAAAAGATTCGAAAACAGGGTAAACTTCGGCAGAGTACCTTTACTCAGTAGAAGCTAATGTTCTCATTATAGTTGAAGGTGATAGTTTTCCTATTTATTATCAACAGATTTCCTATACATTACGGAATAGCTAGCTGCTCACGAACGTCTCGGTGTTAAATTTTCTGGCCATTTGATCGGCCAGCATGACCCGTGAAATGGCCACCCAGATACCTTCATCTTTTTCCACTCTTGATTTTTATATCCCTGAGGCCATCAGAAGCAACTGGTGTATTATCTGAAAATCCTCCTCAGTAACAGCTCTTGAATTCCCGTGTCAACACCTTCCTTTAGATTTTGATGCGAATTCATACCAAGTCTATTAACACTAGAACCGCCGGGAATTTTACTCAAGTATTATAAAACTATTTAACTCCTGAATTTTTATTTAAAAATGTTTAATATATTTATTTAACTTATTTCTCTGTGGTACATATTTAACTTATTTTAGAAAAAAACATTTCTGGTTCGAATGCAAATATTTTCATTTTTTACCGGTCAAAATGACCGCTAGGGCGGTTCTAGTGTTAAGCGTTTGCAGTTACTCAGCAGCAGGAACAACCGAGTGAACATGGATATATCGTCTAACTTTGCACCATAGGCTTATTAAGACCGTACGCTATTCACGAGACGACACTCGCAAGCTAATGTTAAACCAATGGCAGCGTTCTTTACAAGTTTCAATATTTAAAAATTTAACGAAATCTATAATAAATGAACGCTTTATAAAGAAACTTCAATTTTTGGAGCCTGATTCAAAATAAAAAAGTGTCCTCAGAAAAAAGAAAACGCAACCCAAATCGAAAAAGTAAACAGATACTCAGTTAGACATCGATTTCAGGCATCTTATAAAAAAAAAAAAAAAACTAATTTAAAAATAATGAAATTCAAACAAAACTTTTTCAAAAAAAGTTGCCGTTCGGTTTAATTAACAATAGCTCGTGAGTATTGTCGCGCGACTTTACTAATTTTCAGCCTGCATTACTTTTAAATCAAAATGTACCTTTGAAATTTCTGATTGGTGCAATTGATTGCTGATTACATTTGCGGGGTTATATGTTGTGCAAAACGACGTCCTACAAAAATAAATAAATAAATAAATTAAAAATAAAAATAAAAATAAAAATAAAAAATAAAAAATAAATAAATAAAAAGACTCATTTATTTTGCTATTTTACTTTATTTTCCGTTTCGGTTATAAAAGAGTGTCCAACGATCTTTGAATCACCCTGCAAATAAAATATTTATTGCCTTACCCTTACATTTATTTTTCAACATTCAAATTTAAAAAAAACGTTTATTACTTTCGAAATTGGCAGTCAACTCGTTAAATTGTAATTCTTAATTTTATTGATAGCTAATCAGTTTGATAAACATATTTTAAAGGCTAATGGAAGATCTGAAATATATAAGAATTTGTTGGTACTTTTGGGTTATAGCGGGCCCTATAATTACGATTACGCCCAGTTGCAGTCAATTTCACCAAACTCATGAAGCTCTAACGGAGCACGCAGGTATAATTGCGATATAAAAGTAAAGATCATTTCATTGAATGGTATAATATTTTATATTAATAAGAGTATATTAACACGTTTCTTAACGAATGCATAGCGATTTCTTACAATGTCACTCAAGAATAACAATTTTTTAATGTTACGCCTTACATTATAGGTCATATTTTCGAAATTACTTTTACTAATTCATCAAACACATTTTTTTAGGTATTTTCTCCATATAAATTCTATAAGATACGACTCGTGGTGATGGCTAGCTGTGCCTCGTTATTTTTTATTGCACCATTTAGCAGAATCCCATGTTCTTTCAACATGTTGTGTATGAGCAACTGTTTTTGGATCAACAAAATTGTACTTATGCTTCACAGTAGTTGCTTTTTCAAGCTCCTTTGAATTCTACCCTTTCTAGAAGTCAGTATAGATTATTGATCTGTCTTCTACTTGCTCACTTTTTTTTTTTTTTTTTTTTTTTTTTTTTTTTACATCAGCGTACTAGCATGTCTGTTTGCGATTTGCACGAGAAAGTATTTGCCATTTTTCCGGCAAATGCCACCAAAAATCCATTGTTATGGAAGTATCCTGCAGCTGTTGTTTTTCCAAAGTACAAACAAACTTTCAACGATATCGACAATTTTATTGGCACCACCAATTCGTCGATTAAATCGTCTTATTAGATGTAGGGAACATACTTTTCCCATGTAACTATTCCAATCACCTGCTGCATTTTCACGCCTATGTAGCTATTTCTTATACCATTTTATGGATGTTAAATTCTCTTCTCAACAATACATAAACCTTAAAGCAGTTAAGAAGTATTCTCGAACCAATCAACCAATTTCCAACACGGAGGCATTTTTTTTTCTTTACAACCTTTTATGTTGCATCTCCCTATAGCTTCGTCGCTGATAACATACAGTTCCATATTGTTATCGTGGTCATTTTTGCATAGTTTTTTGTTGGGTAAAAGCCCTCGCTTTAGAAAAAGTGAGATTGCATCCACTGATGAGATTTGCACTCGGTAAATCAAAGATAGTTTCTATATTTATAAAAATAAATTCAGACTATTTAAGAAAAAACAATGCAACACACAATTTAAAAAACAAACAAACATGTAAAATATATTCTGAACATCAATTAAAAATTAATATGATAATAGCATAAACATGAGCTGCTTTTTTAGGACTGCATATATTTGGCGAGATTTTACACCTAAAGTGGCGATATCTTCTGCCACTTGGCGATTCATTGTTGGAAGCCGCTATAACCCAAAAATATCGATTTTTTAACTACAGTAAATTCTGTCTAAGGCGGACTCTGTATAAGCCGGAAATCTGTCTACCGCGGAAATTTTTTCAAGTCCCGGCGAACCCATAGAAAATTACATTAATTCATGCTGCATAAGGCGAAATCTGTCTGACGCGGAAACGGAAAGGATTTTAAGGTCCCACCGAAACCAAAATTTTGCATAAGGCGGAAAAAGGATAATTTAAAAAAGAAAAGCGTTTTGTTTATTAAACTTTAAAACTGATAAGTCAAATAACTCAATGTCGAGCATGTTAGCTAAAATTCCGTAAGCTTTTAAAAAAGTTAATTCAAAAGAACAGAAACTTTAAATTTTAAGGAATTTATGCTTATGCCATTTTTTCATATGCAAAATTGCATCTAAAAGTTAATATTTCTAGTAAAATGAATATTTATGAAAATGATTACGTATTTTCGAAAGTACAATATATTATACTTTAAGATTGTACTCAAACTCAAAATTATAGCGTTCTTTCTCATTCTCGAAGTTTTTTTTTTTTTTTTTTTTTTTTTTTGGTGTGTATAAACTTCCAGTATGAATGTATTACAGCAGTACTAAGAAATTGAATAAAGTTTCTCATTTATCTTTAAAAAGACAAAGGATCTTTCAGAATTTCAGTTTTCAACCGATTTTCTAGTGAGGAGAATCAATAAATGATCGTCATCGTCCAGGGATTTTTTTTTTTTTTTTGGGGGGGGGGGGTGGAGCTTTTTTGCATAAGCCGGAATATTGTCTGCCACGGAAATTTTTCTCAGTCCCGACCGATTCCGCCTTAGACAGAGTTTACTGTATTTATACAGCGTTTTAAATTTAATTTAACATCTTAATACTGCAACACTGCATAGATTATAAGAAGACTTATTTTTCATCTTTTTATTTCAGTCCTGTATATTTTGACGCATATTGTATTTGTATTATAAAAAAATTTAATGTTTTAGTGGAAATCACAAAATCAATATTTTATGTTACTTAATCTACATATGTAAAAAAAAAAAAAAAAAGTAAGTAGAATTATTTTTAAAGTAAAAATCTATATATTAAAAGCCAAGTAATTTTGAAATCAAGTGGAAAATCGATGAGCTGTCAACGATTTACGTAGTCATATATCAATTTTTTGATTGGGGTTAATTAAAATTCGATTAAAAAGAGTAATTTAACCACAGAGAAAGTGACAGCGGTTTTACTCGAGATTTCTTTCTAGAAATCTCTAAAAGCTTATCAGTTAAGTACTTGAAACTCTTTCACAAAATAATAATGATTGATTAACCTTTTTTAAAAAAAAATAAAAAAATAGTTGAATTATTGTTATCTAATTTTCATGCTTTAGAAAATGTTCGTGAAATGAAGTAAAATTGACATTCAAATTAGAATATATTAAATATAAATTTTTGACAACAATAATTGATCATTTTAATTAACTTTAATATCATAATGCAATCACTTACAAAAGTGAGCGGATACTTAGAAAATGTAGAAATATCGTGTAATTAACATGTACTGAAGAGTTTATGATTTTTTTCTGTTATAATAAATATCTTACATCTCTTTCTTTATATTTTATGTATTTTTTCTGAAAAAAAAAATTGTTTCTTAAAACTACCTACTACTACTACTTAAAAATTTGTTTGAAAAGGGAGAAATTTATTTCAAATAAAATGAGCTGATTCTTTTTGCAAGAAAATCGTGTAACATAGACACAAAAATGCAATGTATTATATTACTAGGTTGAGCAAAAAATTCTGATAAATTTGTGAAAGTTGCGTTGTTATGCGCAAATTAACAACAAAAGATATAAGGACTATTCTTCAAAGTAGAGACCATCATAGTCCACGACTTTCTGCCAGATTCCGGATTTGCTGGAAGGACGAAGTTTGTTGCCGTACCAACACCTTGACCCTCATTAATCTCATCGACGGCTTTCAGAATCGTTAGACCTTTTCTCCAATAATGCCGGATTAACACATGCAAATCATACAGTTTAATAGGCATTTTGAGGCCGAAACTCCTGAACTCCTATAGATATACCACAAGTGCTTCTTTATTCCATACAAATTCTGGTAACTGTTGGATTAAAAATTTCCCAGAACTTTTTGCTCAACCTAATATTTAATATCAAAAGTAAAAGACAACGACTTTGAAATTCGTCTGTTTTCGTGTCATTAAAATCAATTTTCTTTAAAAATAGGATATTTTACTTTCCGTTATTATGGAAGCTTCTATAAAGGACATTCTTTAGATTTTTCAGAAAAAAAAAATACTTTATTTGCATCTTGATAGAAGAAAATCTATCAAAAATTTTGCTAAAATTTTGATTTTATGTCTCTGTGAATATTTGTTCTATACAGTGTTTAAGATATGCAATGAGATTAACTTTGAATCTGAAAACCATATTTTTAATGAAAATTTACTTTAATCTGAAAGTCAATCATTTAGGGATAAATGTTTGTCGCATAAAAAATGGTCAAATTTCGACGAATATTCGTTCCCGAAATTGTTAATTTCTCGCAAATTTCACACGAAGAAAAAAATGTTTATAACATGCAATTTTATTTATTGTAAGTTCGTATACAGTAAAAATATCGCACACATAAGTAACTAGATGTATAATATTCCTAATAAGTCTATTATTATCCTTTTTTATGGTATTATTAAGCGAGAAGAAATTTTATGAGTAGTAAATGGAGAAAATTTAGATGTTACGTAAAAAAGCTACTTTATGCACTGTTTAATCTCTTAATCTATGTTTAGACTTGCGGGTTGTTTGCCCATTTCTGTGTTTTCGCTCTTCAGAAACAGCAGTTACTTGCTCACCATTAGCATTACCATTTTAACTATCAGACATCCAAAACTTTAAGATAAGATAAATTACAGTTTCATTATCTTTGTCAAGACGCATTTATTCTGAATAGGAATATTCATTGTTCTATCTTAGTGTTACCCAAAGTGAGGTACGTCCAGTTGTGTCTATTCAACAACCAAGTTACTGCACGGTGCAACTAAATGAGTTAATGAAAAATGCTTTTCATCATTGACTGTTTTAAATATATATTTTAGAAAAAAATTTTCAACTAAAAGAGAAAGAGACATTCTTTAAGAAAAGGGAACAGATGTCATAAATTCCCAGGGCTGCCATCTTGAATTTTTTCTTGGCGTGAAAACCCCTTTTCCATCAAGTAGTAAATGTCGCCAAGCCCCGGTTTATACGCATGTTAGGGTTAACGAAAATAAAATGTAAATAATAAACAAAACTCGTTAAAGTGGCAACCACTAAATGTCGTATGAGCGCTACGCGCTCATTAACCGAAAAAAAAAATCACTGGATTCCGCAAACTCCTTCTGCCGCGACCACAAAAATGCACGAAACTCGTTAAAGTGGCAATCAGTAATCGTCGTATGAGCGCTACGCGCTCATTAACCGAAAAAAAACATCACTGGATTCAGCAGTGCTCGCTGTGTAGCATTCTCAAAATTCAGCAGTTCTCGCTGTGTAGCATTCTCAAAATTCAGCAGTTCTCGCTGTGTAGCAATCTCAAAATGTAAAAAACTCGTAAGACAACAAAATATACATAAAAATATCAATATACCTTAACAGACATCTGCTTTCTTGAAAGCTCAAGCACGAAATACCTGTCATAGCATCATCGTCATTTTCCAAAATAGGCTTATTAATACGCATTGACGGACTGTGAACAAACCTCCTTTTTTCGTCAAAATTTCCTCGTATTTTTTAATTACTTCAGCAAGAGTGTTTAAACGGACTACAGAACCCATAGTCAATCAAATACATCCAATAAAATTAACATAAAAATAAAAAGACAGAACGATACAACACGATATCAAAACACATCCACAAAATCCTATGCGAAAATGAGCTTCTCAGTGGTTGCCAGAACACACACGTCACACGGTGTACCACATATCGATAAAGATCGCCAACATAAAATCGCCAAGAAATCTCAAAACATCCAAGATGGCGGCCATCTGGGAATATACGGCATCTAAGCCAAGAAAAGCACACAGAGACAAGCGGGTAAGAGCGATCAAAGATAACACAGAGGATTTCGTTTAATGTTCCTTTCAAAACGCTTTATCATTTGATTAATAAAACCTAATCGTTAATTTATAATTATTAAATCCTTAACTTTTCTCAATAAGAACATAGATGGCAGCACCTTTAAGTTAAATTTTTAAATTATCACAATTGTAAGATATTTTTTTTAATCAAATTAAAAATAATCAAGAACTGCTTTTCAGACAATTGTAACAGCATATGTTTGTGTATCTGAAAAGCATACTTAATTACAGTAATACCTCGACTTATGTCAGCAATTCGTTCCAAGACTAGTGACGTAATTCGAGGTCATCCAGATAAGTAAAAAAGGGTAAGAAATAAAAATTCACCAAAATCTAATGAACATATTCTATTGTATTTAGGGATTATATTGTTACATCACATTTAATACAGTGAAACCCCGATTTAACATAACCCGTATTTGACGATTTCCCGTATATAACGTCATTTTTAGTTGGTCTCAATTAATTTCCAATACTTGTAATGTTAAAAAATCCCACATTTAACGTTATAATTTTGAAATATTTCCCGCCTTTAACGCTTTTTCAAGGATAAACACTCAATGATTTTTTTTTTAAATTGTGATTAAAAAAATTCTTTAGCATGAGAGAGCCGTGAGGAAATGTATCTCAAGTTATTTTCCATAAGATGGTTTTTCAGAGAACAAAGGTGATGAATTCGAGCACAAGGAGAGAGAAAATGAAGAATCGAATAGATTGGTGAGTTCTTTTTTGCTCAAACATATATCGTTAGAATTGCGATTCAAATGGTCATTAATTACGATTAGACTAGACGAATACGCTAGAATTACGATTCAAGCT